>BQNB010024179.1:0-22958 GCA_026074375.1 Tanacetum coccineum
GAACCAAGAGTTCATGTGCCTAATGTTTTACCCACCTATCCCACCCTTAATCTGGATTTCATACTTTTAAGTGAACCTCTCTTTGCTTACATTGTATGGATCTTTCTTCCTTTTCTTACGTATCCAGTTGCTCCTCTGTATCTTCTCTCCTGTGGGAATGAAGATACCATTTTTGACCCCGGCATCTCCGTTTATCATTCTTTTATGCCGGATGTATCTCATCGGAGTGGAACTTTCATGAAATTCAATGTTTATCCAAACCACTTGAATGAAAGTCCGATGGAGATTTTATCTTCCACTTGCTCCCCCATGGACCAATGAATTCGGGGTCGAGTCAGGCTCAAGACTCGGTTAACAAAAATAAGCGCTTCATGGGTGGCAACCCATGCTTATCCATTCTATCTTCTTTCTATTTGCTAATAAGTGTTTTTGTTGTTGTAAGGAGGCTCGCCTCTTTCCTTTTCCGTGTTTTGTATTTTGTGTTGTATGTCCAGGATGTCCTGGATTTTTGAAGCCTCTCGTGCTCATGGTTTTTGTCCTTCGATCACAAGAGCTTCAAATCCTCAGCTTCATTTTGGGAATCCGATATCCTAATCTTATCGACTAACGTTTATCTTTAAGCATACTTAATAAACGGCTTAGGATTTACGTAGAGACCCTTCTTAAAACATTAAGGACAATGTTTAGTCTTAGTATGGGGGGGATCTTCGATTTGATTGTGCATGCAGTCGTTGTTTTCACGTAATCCCGTTTTTACCATCAAAATTTTTGAAAAATACCAAAAAAATGAAAAAATTTAAAAATTTTCAAAAACAAAATAAGTGTTTTATTTTGACTTTCCTGCTGGGTAGAATAAGAGTAAATTTTGACTCGATCGAGCGTGTTGAGCTCTAGCTTGTTCCTTAACATTTAGACTAAGCGTTCGCGAATAGAAAGTGAAAAATGATAGAGTTAAGTATGAGTTGGATGCTAAACAAGGATTATTTGGAAATCTTAAAGAGCTCGTATGTGTAATTTGTCTCTTTTTTTCTCGCCATCAAACTCTTAACTGATTAATATACAGCTACTTTAGAAAATTTAAACTAATCAATAATTTTTAATGTAGTAATAGCAAAAACTTTAACTATAGTTCAAATTTATTACATGAAATTTTCCAAAAGGAACGTTTTCCCCAATCAAAAAAAAAATGATGAAAAATGCAAAAATATAATAAATATAAACTGTGGGTTGATAAAAGTTTGCTGTATCTTGCCGGCTCACAACCGATGTTATAGCCTTCTAAAAGAAAGCCCATAGTAAGAATAATAATCCGAGACTGATAAAAGTTTGATGCATCTTGCCGACTCACAACCGATGTTGCAAGCCTTCTAAAAGGTCGAGGTTTTCAAATGCAATAATTAGTTAATATAAGTTGAATAAAAGTATACTCCTTTTTTGTTAAATTCAAATAATGCTTTTGAACTTGGCTAATATAATTAATAAGCTGAGTGCATTGACGGTAAACCTAGAGAGTTTTGAACCTAAGGTCGAGAGTGTCCCGATACTAGTCTCTGTGGGGTGTCAAAAGCCTGGTCACTTAACCGCAAGGTTGGGATGTGCCGAGACGAAAGTCGCTACATGGGATGATCTCGCCTTCAAACTCATTATTCCCCGGAGTGCGGAAACGTGAAACAAAGAAGTTGCTAAACGTTATCCATGGTTTGCAATTCAAAATAAACACATACACCTAAGATTATAAATGTCGGAGTGAAAAGTTTTACAAATGCAAATATGAGTAGTGTCAAGCATCTTAGCTCATAATAAAACGGTGATTCTCGTTTTAAGCTTTGGTTTGGAATAAGTGAAAAGTCGCGAACAGCTATTTATATTCCTTTTGTGCATTCTCGGATCGAAATGCATCTTGTTCTATGATCCCTTAAAGTTATTAAATAACGAAAGTCAAAACGTTCTAGTTAGTTGATTAATGAAAAAAAAATGAAAAAAAAATATAATAAATACAAAAAGATGTGTAGGAATAGGTGTACATATAAAAAATTGGTAAAGACGGGGATTTCCAAAACTTTTGAGTCTTTAACTTCCTCGATGAACACTTAGCTACTTTTCGAGGTTATTAGTCGAGGGTGATTGAGATTCTTAGTTTTCTAAATGCTTACTTCATAGCATTGCGTGAGGACACGGCAATACCTTATGTATGGATAGTTTTGGTATGTTGTTTTTAATTACACATACCTTTTACCTTTAAAAACAAGTTAAAATAACCAAAAACGGACTTAAAATGCCAAAAATATGCTTGTTTTGCTAATTGTGTTGTGCAGGAACGGATATCTAAGAAAATGACAAAAAACGAAGCCAAAACGACAAAACCGGACACGGAATGGAAAAGCGTGGAAAAGACAAAGTCAAGACAAAGCCCAAGTGTGAAAAAGTCAACCAAAGTCAACCCCGACAAATCCAAAGTCAACAAGTGAAGAAAAATAAGTTTAGGGACTTAAATTGCCAAATCACTAAACTTATTTAATAAAGGAAAAAGAAGAAAACACTCACAAGGGCCAAAACTGCCAATTACCTAAAGTATAAACATCAATGGGTGTTTCTGCCAATGGCAAGAAGGTATAACTAACAAGGCCCATGGGTGCAATTTCATATATAACCCTTGGGGGGTGTTTCTGCCAACACCCCAAACTTCTATAACCCATAAGGCTACTTTTGCAACAAACTAAATTACTTTTAGGGACTAAATTTGCCAACCACCAAAACTCATCCCCTGCCCCAATTTAAAACAGACATAAACCCTAACCCCCAAATCTTTCCCGCCAAGATGTACTGTACATCTTCCCCACCCACGTGACACTGTAGCTACCCTCCAAAAACATCACCCTCTTAAACCCCACACCTCACCCCACCTCGTATACACGCTGGCAATCCCATTATTCACCATTGGCTACTCGAATCAAAGGTTTGGATTAAATGGATTGGAGACCAAGAAATTTGAAGGGCTCAGATTGTTTGTGTCTTTTCTCTCACAACACAAACACAATAAGCACAACAAGAAGAACCTGGACATCTATAAAAGAAGAAGAAAGATGAACATTAGAAGGGCTAGTTTTTTTAGGAGTAGTTATAATTTAGTTATAATTTATGTTTTAAGTTAATTTTAATATACTGTCATTTTAATTTACATGTCTTGTAACTGTTTTATGTTTGGAATGAAAGTTAAGTTTATGCAAAATTCTGTATCTTGAATGCTTTTACTGCTTATTTAGACTTGCTCATTTTATGTGCTTAATGGTTGGTTCTAACTGCTTATATGTGCTTAACACTCCTCAACCTCACCCTATTCTTACTTTTTAATAGTTGTCTAAGCTGTTTTAAGCATCAAATAGTTTTTATGTGCTACCTAAGGGAGTGTTTGCCAAAAGGTTAAAAACAGGTCAAAACTGTTACAAACCATTGGGTCACCTTATTCTACTTTAACAAGCCACTTTAAAGGATTTTTCATCAGTGTCTCATATTCTTAAAGGCTTTTAAACTGTTTTCAAAAGCTCATTAGACTAAGACCTTTAAAACCTTTTTAAGAATGTGTGCTTGTGTCTCTTTTGATATCTTAATGCAGCTGTGAAAAGTGAAATTGTTTCATTGTTTTGTTTTGAGCTAAACCATCTCTTGTGTCAAGTTTTAAACAAGTGTGAAACTGCCATTTTTCATGTCCAAATATCAGATGGTTTAAAGTTAATTTACCTTTTCATTTTTGGTGCACAAGCTCAACTGAAGCTTGTCTCCATCTGTTTTGCCTTATTTTTGAAGTTTTAAGCTTATTTCACAGCTTATTAGCAAGCTTGTTTTTACGTCTCTTTTCCTTAGTAAGATAGTGCCCTGGTGCTAGCACCCATTTTCTTAGCCCATTTTTCTTAGCTTCCTTTAGTTAGACTAGGTCATCCTTTAGCTTCTCTGAATAGCCCATTAGCTAGACTACAAGTTGCTATAAGCCTTTAGCCTTAAAGCCCCTTTAGAGTGCTTAAAATTAAGCCCCAAAGTGAGCCCTTAGGACTATTTGCCTGCAGTTTGGACCATTAGCTTATTTACTTTTTGCTTTCTAGCTGTTCTTCTTTGCTTAATTTTAGTTAGGTTAGCTTATTAGGATTAGTCATACATCTGTTAAATGCTTATTAGTGGTTTTTCATTTGTTATTCTCGCCCTAAAGGGCATAGTAGTTAGCCATTTTTTTTCCTTAGATAAAAGTGCAAACTGTCACTTTCTTAAAGCCCTTTTTTCCAGCTATATTTTGTTGATAGTTTTAACTCATTAGTGCTTATTTAAGTTAGACACTTTTAAGCTTATTTGATCAGTGTTGGCTTTAATAGTCAAAAAGTGAGGTTTTAAAAGCCCAAAGCCACAACCAGCAGTACTAACTCTTAAGTTAGTACTGCTGAGGGTTTAAGCTAATTTTTGGCTTATTGGGCTTATTCATTTGCTTATTTTTCTTGTTCCTAATGTTTGTGTGATAAGTTATGTTTGCTTATTAGTCCTTTACTTGTGCCTATTCTAGCTTAAAACTCAAAAAGGAAAAGCCACTTTTGCCTTAAAACTTGTTTAAGCTACTGTCCAAACAAAAAGCTTTCTTTTTCAGCTTATTCTTAGCTTTTCATAAAAAGTTTTAGTTTTAGAAAATAATAAGCTTCATGTCCTTTACAACTTTGCTTTTGAAAGTTTGTCAAAAAAAAAGAAGGGAGATAAGGGGTGACCCGGGTGAGCAAGACTCGAACCCGGGTCTCAACCCTCAATACACCCCTCTTTTACACAAGTCTTACCGCTGCGCCCTTGGGACTTCTTCGTAAGAGTCCCAAGCGGTTTGTTATTTAACCCTTTTTTTTTGCCTCTTTAAGCTATAAGCTGTTTCCAGCTTATTTTCGGGCTTATTTATAAGCCAAATTTTGGGTTCTTATTTTTCGTAGGTTAGTATTAGTGTCTAGTATTTTAGGTAAATTTTTCAAAATTTTTAAAAACAGTTTAGTATTGTTTATAAATTAATTTAGTTAAAAGTTTAAAAAATTCATAAAAAATACAAAAATTATCAAAAAAATATTTTTCTTTTTTTAGAAAATTTTCTTTAGTCATATAGTACGTAGGAAAAATACAAAAAATTTTCCGTAGGGTCAATATTGTAACTTTTTATTTTTAATGTATTGAACGTGGCTCGGGTGTTGCGGTTTTTTGTCTGACTCGTTTTTGGGTCAAACGACCACCGTTTCAGTCTGAGTCTTTTCATGATCTTCGATTATTAGTCCCCTTAAATATTTTATAAGTGAAAATTTCTTTGTAGGGTTAATTTTGAAATATCTTAGGTTTTTGACACCTTTGGTTCGGGATTCGTGCTCTCGTTTTTTAGCTTAATTTCATAATTTTTAGGTTTTTCTTAATCGTTTTTGTTTATTATTGTTTAATTTAGCTTTCCACACTCTCAAATCATTTCTATCTTTCAAACTCCAATCTTCTGACTGTATCGATTTTCCAGCACAGCCTCGTTGGGGATAAACGACCCGGGAACATTCTATACTGCTTCCCGGTTTCATTGATTTGTGTTTTTTTTAGATTATATATATTTTGTTTTATTATATTATATATATAGTTTGAGAAATTATCAATCACCGTGCATGAGAAATATTTAAAGAATTGTTGATGAAGTGTCCTCAACATTACTTAACCAACATGCAGGAAGTCATCCTGATTATAATGGGCTCGATGTTCCAACTCGACAAATTCTGGACTCAAAGGGTGCCATACCTTCCAAAACTGTCGTTGATGCTAAAATAGCCATCCAAGAAATGGTTGAATACTCCTAGAAATGTCACAATGGAACATCTTCAAGGACCAGAAGTACTAAAACTTTTGACGGGCTTGCTGCTATCCAAGCCTAACTCAATAATCTTAGGCGAGAAATAAAAAAAGTAAATGAGAAAGTGTACGTTGTTCAGGTTGGATGCGAACTATGTAAGGGACCACACTATATGAAGGATTATCCACAAAAGGAAGAAGGAAAAACTTTAGAATAAGCTTACTATACACAATTCGGTGCACCCTATCAACCTGGAGGACAATATAGTGCAGCAAGGCTAAGATTCTACCAACGAAACAATGAAAACTCTTCGTATCCTAACTGTAGACCGAGCCTGGAAGAATCACTAACCAAATTTATGGCAGAATCAGCTAAAATACATGAAGAAAACTTGAACATAATCAAAGAGATCCGAACTTCTAACGATGCAGCGATAAGAAATCAAGGAGCTTCAATTAAAAACCTTGAAATACAAATCCGGTCAGATGAGCAATGTCTTGCAAGAAGTAGGGTTAAGAAGATAGTTTTATAATTGGAATGGTGCCTTGTCCATACTCTACGAAGACATACCCTCAAGACCAAGTTAAATCAATCTCAACAGCTAAAGCTGATTTTTCTGAGATACACCGTATCGGATGTGGTCCATATGTTGTATCGGGCACACAGCACAGGAGCATATTGTCTGAAACAGTCCCTTTTCTAAGATGACTACAAAACTTTAGCTATGATGATTGGAGAGAGGCACAAGATGTGAAGATTCTGGATGCTTATGATCACACCTTGCCTCAGAAAGAAAAAGACACAGGGAGCTTTACTTTACCTTGTTTTATTCATAATATCTGTTTTGATATAATCTCTTTGATAACCGAGGAGCAAGTGTGAGCGTTATGCCATTCTCTACCTACACCAACCTTGGTCTAGGATTTTTATCTCACACTGAGTTGACAATTGAAAGAGCCAGACCAACCATAAAAACAACCAAGGGGTATTGCAAAATGTGCTAGTAAGATAGCAACTTTATATATTCCCTAATAGACCTTTATCATCTTAGATATAACCCGAGGATGACAAGTCCCTTTAAAATCCTCAGACGACCAAATCTTTTCAACTGCCCATCTATCCAAGATTGATGTCTTTAAAAGGAAGATTACTTTAAGGGTCGGGGAAGAAAAACTTGTTTTTTAAAGTAGTAAGCCCGCCACTAGCATAATCAAAAGGGTCTTTGTGATAAAAAGTCTTGATTCAAAAACTAAGCTTATAGGAGAGGGTGATGAACTATTTGACCAACTTATGGTAACTACATAGAATTAAATGATTTGGACACACCTCTAGAACCTAAAATGAATCGATATGTTGATTTTGACCCAACTTTTGTTAAAAACCGACTCTTTAGTAAAATGAAAATAATCTTATGTAATCGGGTATAAGTATGTTAACGCTGACCTTATCCCTTCTTTGTCCATAAACTTAATGTCCAAAAGCTTTTATTATTCCATAATTAAGAACAAGGATGAAGGGAAGAGTCATGCCGGAACTTTGATCGATATACCTGTTTTTGTCAGAAGTTTTTGTATTATCACAGGTTTTACCATCATTGACGGTGATGATATAACAAAAGACGTTGTGCTTGGCATGAAATTTTGCAAGAAGTATGCATCATGCCAAATGAATTAGGAAGAAATTTCGTCTCTCGTAGTACAAGTGCGAGCGAATTATGGATGACAAATGAGAAAAAGAAGGAAAAAGTCGAACTTAAAGACCAGTTGTAACAAAAGTGCTTCCCAGGAGACAAACCGGTCATTTTAATTATTTGTCGCATTTTAATTGTTTATTGCATGAGCCTGTCTTCCCAAACACTCTATACGGCGTATCAAACCCCTCTGGATACGGCGTATAGACGTGTCTGGACGTTATCAGTTTTAAAACTAAATATTTAGTTTCTAGTATTTAATTATTTTTACAGGAACCATACGGCGTATCCTAGGGTTTGGGATACGTCATATTGATCCCTGTACAGTTGTGTGTTTAATTGTTTTCCTGTACCATTGTAGCAAAAGAAAATTGCACTCGTCTTCTAATCTTTTATGCAGGACATTGCTGAAACTATGATATGGTATATATTCTAAAAAGGACATGTGTTGAAACCCTAGTTAACACACTTTTTTCTCAAGAACTCATCTTGGAGAATTATCACGAGCAAAACATCAGGGAGTTTTCCGTTCTAATTCTATTATTCCTTATTATTTAATTGTTTTTATTCTATACAATCGAGGACGTTTGTATAATTTAATGGGGGGATGAGAATTAGAACTTAACATTGTCTTATCTTTTTTAAACAAAAATAACATGCTACAAGCTAAAGTGCTTAAAAATAGGCCAAATTAAAAAAAATTTAGCATGACTTTTTGTAAAAATCACTAGTTACATTACCTAGCGCACTATAACCCTTGATACATATTGTGAGAATTAAGCCTATTCCATTTCTAATTGTTTACCTAAAAATTACACAAAATTATGAGTGTGCCGGTGATGTAGTGGACTTTAGAACTTGGCCTGTATAAATCACTTCGAGAGACCGCAATAATTAGTACTATGAATTTAGATGGAAGGAACAGTTCAACTGATAAATTTCTAGGATTAAACCAAATAGCCTACATGTCGTAAAAATAACTAACTACACTGATTAGTATTATGTTATAACTCGAAATCACTTTCACTTCACCATTTTAACCAAGAAATAAAGATGAGAAGAATGAAAGAAAAGTAGAGAGAGGTTAGAGAGAGAAAGTAGAGAGAAGAAAATGAGTGGTTGATTTCTTGTAAAATGAGAGAAAATACAAATGAACCAACACCTCCACACATAGAGAGGGGTATTTCTACTTACACCATGAGGCTTACATGCCTATGGGCTTTCTATGGGTCGGGCTCAAGATTTACATATGATAAACTTTGGCTTTAGCCCATAACACGTGACCGATTAGATTACATAAACGAGCCCGTTTACCCGATCTAGCCTATTACAACATATAATTAAATAAAGACCGAAGCTTCCTCGTTAGTGACCACCGAGCTTCTTGTTCGAACTTAACATATGAGGCTAACACAACCCCCAAAGCAATGTCCTTGAACCTTGAAACGAGCATCCTTGTTTGACTTAAAAAAAAAAAAAAACAATATATTGAGGCTAACAATCTCCCCCTGAAGCTTGGGATGCTGATTAGATTCCTAGCTTCCATGTTGACAGTCATAACATGGTCTTGGGTTTCTTGGGATTGCTTTAACATTGAGTTCTTGAGTCTTGTTCTTGGTCTTTATCTTTGTTGTAGGCTTGTTCCTTCATGCTGTGTGATCTTTGATCTTGAGCCTTTTTTTACTTTGACTTTAATTCCGAGATCTTTAAATCTTTTCCTTGTTTGTCTTGTTGTCTCTGCCATCTTGTGATATTTTGTCTTGACCAACATGCTTATACTATGCATCATCTTGAAAGCTTGCTAACAATCTCCCTTGACAATCATTGTCTTGATAATCTTGATAACTTTTAGGAAGATCTTGAATATCAGAGTTTGTGGAAGTCTTTGTATTTAACTCTTGTGCTTTCTTGATTCTTGAATCTTGATGATTATAGTATGTCTTTATAGCTTGAGTATGAGCATGTAGTACTGAATTCGACTCTGCTGGAATGAGGCTGCAACACCGTCATTTGTACCTGCATTTTAAAGTTAGTGATAAACAGCAGATATGGATGAATATGGCTTTGTCATTCGTCGAGATTAGGTTGCATTAACCATCCGTCTGCGAGGACCAGTTTTACAGAAAATATTGTACCTGTAATCAGGTAGGTTTAATTTTGGAAGAACCTCCTTGACAGGGTTTTCAGCTCAAAGTGTTAGATCCTTTAACATGTATGCATTAGATTCACCGTATTTGCTTGTTCTTAATACTGAAACGTCTCAAAGCAGACAACATGATATGAGTGAATCGGTTAGTTAATATCTTACCGATTGAGTCATCAATTCATTTACTAGAACAAGTTTGATTCACATGGAATCGCACCATCCTTTCTTTCCAGTTGACACAAGTTTGATTCATATAGAATCACACAAGTCACCTATCGAGAGCTTGTTTGATGTTGGCTCAAGCAGGATTTCCATCTTCACGGTCAATACTTAAGTATCACTCAGATGTTCTGACAAAATCACAAGGATATGCGTATGACTCTTGTAACCACTTATGAACTTGATGATGTTCAACAAGTGTTTGTAATGGAATGTGTCCTAATGAGATTTATTTTATTGATCTTATAGCTCTAGACTCGATTAGTGCGTTTTGGTTTTAGTAATCGAAGGCTGGAGCAGACTGCCACCTATTCAATATCAACAATCTCAGAGTGAGATGTCAATAGATAACGTGTGTATCTCCGTGACAAATGAGACAAGTATCTCTTGAGAGAAACTTGAATAGCTGAGAAGGGTTGTGCATTGCATCACTGGGTACATACGCTTTCTTCAATATTAGAATTCATCTTTGTGAAAACTGATAGATTATGTATTGACCCAGTTTCTGCCTAAAGTTGTATGGAGGGCTTCTTTCTTTAGACCCTTTATCCTTACATTTCTTTTTTATTCTTCAACCCTTTCAATGCTTACCAAGACGTCATTACTAACACCTTGTTGTGATTGTTTCAGTGTTAGCTCAATCTTAGTCGGCATTATTCCCTTATACTCATTCTTCTCCAATCGTACATAAGGACTCTTATTTCTAACTATGAATTGTCCTTGGGTAGATCCCTCCGGTTCTGGTTGGATCATCGAACTTATGCCTAACCTTAACCACCTTATGACTTCAGAATCGTCGTGAATTAAGATGTTGTTGGGTATGAGATCGTAACCATAAAACCTTTTCCGAAGAGTATAAAGCCAAAAAAAAACTTTTTTTTTTTGGTGAGTCGTTTATATCACTTATTATTTTTCTACATCCACATTTATAATATACATTTCTCCCCTTATTTTAAATACTAATGCATTTAGTTTTTAAAATACCAGGTGATTAAAATTTGACTTGAAAATTCTATGGGGAGAAAATTGTTACAGCATGAGTTATGTAGAACTGACTCTTCTTGCTCCCCCTCAATTTTACACATATAACACCAATTGAGAGAATAGGATTATAACTTTGTAAATTCCATGTGAAATTAAGTTTGAGCTACTATATATGTTTTTAACAAAATGAGTATTTAAATATTACTAACATTTTAACGTTTTTCATTTGTTTAAACATTTTGATATATTTTAGACACACAAAATAGACATGTGAGTATGTGCCTAAACACAATAAAACTTGGTTTTAAAATCTCCCCCTCAAAAATTGATTCACTTTTTAAAAAACGATTCGACTTTTGAAAGATGCATGAGGAGGGAGTGTCAAACATACAATTTTGAAAGTTTTTGAAGAACCTTTTGAGAAATTCTTGAAAAATTGTGTTTAACGTGTTTTGAAAAACCAATGTTACTTAAGCTCGAAAGATTTTGAATGTCTTTTTGATTGACTTTTTATGTCAGCTCAAGTCCGAGAAGTTGTTATCTTCTCGTTGTGAGGATAAATGTACATGATTGCACACTTTCCTTTATTTGAGGACCGGGTTGTTATCTGTCATTTAATAACAAGCCATAAAGAAAAATAGAAATGACATGTTTTGAAAGGATTTGAAACTCTTGCTTGAACTTCATTTACACACCTGTGTCGATGTTAATCAACATTTCTAGGTACATAAATGTTATCGATTCCAAGAAACATGTCGAGAAGATTCTTTTTGAAAATTTTCTGTTTTTCTGATTTTGTATTTTCTTTTTGAGATTTTTTAATTTTGTATTTTTCTTTGTGAAATTTTATATTTTTGTATTTTCTTTTTTAAAAATATTTTCTAACATAATTAAAAATGGAATGTTTATACAAAGAAGATGTTGATAGAATATTTACATCCTTTGAAGAGATGGGTTCGGAAGCCATTGCAGTACCTGCACTCAAAGAAGAAGAGTTTGCACAAATAGTAGTGTTAGGATTATATGTTTTCTTTCCTAATGGTGACGCACTATCATTCGTGTTGTGGCGGGTTTCAACTGACTGTTTAATAGGAATCCACTTAAGACCAACCTGAGTAAAGATTCTACCCGTTGGGTTTCCATGTAAACCAGATCTAGGAGGCGTTGTTTTCAGATACACATTGGAGGAATTATTTGGAGAAAACCTTTGTCCTATGGGGATCTGTCTACCATGATTCTTAAAGACGCTTTTCTTTTCTATGGGTATATATCTGTTTGTTGTCTTATGGGATTGTACATGCTTTTTCTGTGCTGAGGCATGAGAATTCACCTTTGAGAGGTATTTTAAGATGCACTCATCGTAATTTGCACTGTAAATGCACTTTTTGCATGTAGGACATGCCAAGTTTTTTGACTTTAAGAAAGTATTTTAATTCCTAGGTGGTTCTGCTATTTAACAGTTCTATTCGATACACGACTACTCATGGATGGTGGCCAATTCCTAGGTTGTTGATTAAAGTTCCTAGGTTTTGGTTTGTTACTATTAGCAGTGTTTGGTAATCTAGCAGATTGTTACTCACTAGGTTTGGTATTCAAGGCTTTGCCTTTCTGAAGTTGTGCCTTTTTCTTAGCTTACCCCCTCTAGGTAGTAGTTATGAACATGTCATTTGAGCCCTAACAAATTCCCTGTGACCTGAAATGACACATGATTTGGGCTATTCCTAGAAGGGCCAGGTGCATTCACATCATAAGGCTTAGCAAAAGACGATTTCCTAACTTAAGGCCAAGAATGTGGAGTGACTGGTTTTGTCAAATTATGCAACACACAAACTTGGGAGGAAATCCTATGTCTTGGCAATTGGGATCGTTCAGATTTATACGCAGTTGGTTGTCTTACCACTGGTTGATTTCTGATTGGTTGCAAAGGCGGTTTCCCCAAGATTGATTGTTTTTCAAAATTAGTATCCACATTCTTACCTTTCATCTTCTCAATGAGTTTCTTTAACTCACTTATAGAAATGTTCTTGTCTTGCAATTAAGCTTTCAAATCTTGTATTTCAAAATATTGTTCACTTTCTTTCAGAAATACATTTGACGCTTTTTCTTTGCAAACCGTGTCAATTTTTATTTGTTCTTGACATTGTTGTAAAGAAAGTTCAAGAGAAATCGAGTGTTTTTCTAATTTAGCAAAACTTCGTGAGAGCTCATTATACACTTCTTTACTAACAGTTTTATCTTGTTTAGAAAGATTTTATGCAAGACATTCACATTCTTTCACTTTATGAACATATAAGCATTGCAGTTCAGCATGAGCATCTAAATCAGATAACAAATGCAAATAAGAACACATAACATCATTAGACACACATTCTTGCAAAAGTATATCATACATGTTTGAAAATTCTGCTTTATCAGATTCAAGTTCGTCAATTTCGTTGTCAAGGGATTCAACTTACTTTAAATCAGCATGCATTTCTTGCTTAAGTTCATGAACAAATGCGAAACTATAATTTTGTATCTTTATGGCATGAGGCAATCAAACAATGTTTTATTATAGCACTTTCCATATCAAGTGCATTGGAGGGCACAAAAATGATTAGAGAATGCTTTTCCAGCTTGATCAATAAGATCTCTAAAGTGATTTATGTTAAAAAAAGGTGTGTTTTGTGTGTATAAAAGAAGGCTGTCAAAACCTTGGTGTCTTTTGACTTTGGTAAGTCAAAAATCACCAAGTCTTCAAGTAGCAGTTTTAAAAACCCAAAAGGCCTTTTTCACCTTCAAAATTCAGCAAGCTAAAATGATTTTCAAAAGCCAAAAGTTTGTGCACAAGTCCATAAGCTAGGGTACTTTAGCTGTTTTCATTTTTCTTTTCAATTTGAGCTTATTTGACAGCTTTAAATAAGCTGTCAAATAAGCCCTTGAGTTTAGCCTTAAAGCTCCCCTGGTGCAAAGGGGAGACTTTAAGCCCTTTTTTCTTGAGTTTTAAGAGAACTTAAGCCCAATCTCTTGGCTTATTTCAAGAGCCTATAAGCTCTTGTATAAGCCCCTTTAGTTTCAGCTCTTAAAAAGCTTATTTGTTAGCTTATTTTTAAGCCCAAACTTGCCTTTTGACTGATTTTGCATGACTTAGGTGTAGGGATTGCTTATTCTCCTTTTCTGGCTTATTGAGCTTTTCTCATAAGCTCATTGTTGCTACTCATAGCTTTTTAGGTTAATATAGATAGTAGTTGAGCTTATTTGCCTTTTCCTAGCTTATTTGTCCAAATGACTTAGTGAAATTTTAGCTTTAAGCTTGTTAGTGTTTCTGTCAAGTATAAGCTGTTACAGCTTATTTGTCTTAGTTTTTTAGCCTTTTAGAGCTTATTTAGGATAGTGTAGACCCCTCTTAGTTTATTTTGTCTTTGTCCTAGCTTAAAACGACCACAAGTCCAAAATGACTTAGCATTTTCTAGCTTTAAGTCCTTTTAAGCTAGCTGTCGACTTTTTAGCTTATTTTTAAGCTTATTGAGTGCTTATCACAAAAAGTTGTAGTTGACAAAGTTGTTAAGCCCCACGAGCTTAACAACTTTGCTTTTTGAAGTTTTCAAAAAAAAAAAAAAAAAAAAGAGGGAAAGACAAGGGGTCCGGGTGAGCAAGACTCGAACCCGGGACCTCTCGATACATTCCCCCTTTTACACACACCCTCACCGCTGCGCCCTTGGGACTTTTCTGTTATAGTCCCAAGGGCAATTGTATTTATATACATTTTGTTCCCAAACAGCTTATAAGCTGTATAAGCTTAATTCGGGGCTTATTCATTAAGCAAATTTTTGTTTCTTATTTTTCTTAGGATTGTTTTAGTGTCTAGTATTTTTTGTAAAAATTTCAGAATTTTTCGTAACCATTTAGTGTTTTTTATAATTTAATTTAGTTAAAACTTTTAAAAATTCATAAAAAATATAAAAATTATCAAAAAAATATTTTTCTTTTTTAGAAAATTTTATTTTGTCGTATAGTTTGTAGGAAAAATTTAAAACTTTTCGTAAGGTCATTTTTACAACTTTTTATTTTTTAAAGAACGGGTCCGGGTACGGTTTTTGTGTTGACTCGTTTTTGGGTCAAACGAACTCCGTTTTCGGTCTAGTCTTTTTCATTCTTCGTTATTTGTCCCGTAGAGTAGTTTAGAAGTAAAAATTTCTTCGTAGGGTTATTTTTAAAGATTTTAGGTTTTTCCCCCTTTGTTCGGGATTCGTGCTCCTGTTTTTCAGCTTAATTTCGTAATTTTTAGGATTTTCTTAAACGTTTTTATTTGTTATTGTTTAATTTGACTTTTCCACCCTTTCAATTCAATTCTCTCCTTCAAACTCAAATCTTCGACTGTATCGATTCTCCAGTCCAGCCTCGTTGGGGATAAACGACCCGGGAACACTCTATACTACTTCTCGGTTTTATTGATCTTGTTGATTTTTAGACTTATATATATTTTATATTTTATAATATATTATATATATAGTGTAAAAAGCTACAATCAGTTAGCATTCTTGGCTATTCTCTCAACATGTATTTCATTAACTTCCTTTTGATACTATTTTAGAACATCAAAGAGCTTGTGATATGAGACTATATCCAAGTCATGTTGTTGCTTGAGAATTGTCACAAATCTTGACCATTCTGGTTGAAGTTGTTGAAGAAATTGAACATTGAATTGCATCGTAACAACTGTCAAGTTGTTTCTTATCATTTCATTCATCATCTTGTAAAATCTGGAGTAGTATGACTCTATGGACTCTCCATCATGAGAAGTAAATTTTCCAAACTCCCAAAACAAATTAGTATTGACGTCTGAATGTTAAGAGATTCACCCTGTTGTAGCCTTTCAATAGCTATCCACATTTCATGAGCTGTCTTGCAAGCATTAAAAGTTATGTAGATTTCATCCCCAATTCCAGTCAATAGCAAATGAATTGCTTTCTTTACTGATTCATAATGAGCTTTGTTTTCAGGAGACATATTTAAGATTGTTTTAACTGCTGTTCGTTCTGGAACTTCTGGAGGTTCATCTGTTGTGGGTATAACTAGAATTGTGACTGTAGAAGGAGTGTAAGGACCTTCAAGAATGCATTTCCTTAGGGCATCACCATTTGGTATTGTATTAATGTATCTTAAGAAATGTGATTGCCACTATGCATATCTTCCCGTTGCAAGCATTGGTGGACGATCCCTTAAACTAGTTGCCATGATGTTGTTATGCATTTGACTATCTGTTGTGGACGTTGTGATTGGAGTAGTCATGATGATTGATTGTTGAATTATGAAGTAAAAATGATTTTGTAGGATCTTAAGTTTTTGAGATGATTGTGGTTTGGTTTGATTTGGAATTCTGGTTCATGGGATTTTATAATTCTTGATTAAACTGAGAAAATAAATAAGGCTTTCGCGGGATTTTACTAATCAAGGAAGAAACCGTGAAACAAAGAATTTAAATTGAAGAACCTAAATTGGTGAACCGAAAAAGTAGAACCGAAATTGGAGAACCGAAATATGAAATTCGATGTAATGTTTCGCTTAGGTTTTTTAGAATATGTCAGTACATGTTTCGCTTGATTTATGACACAACATATTTTGCTTGGTTCAACATATGTCGCTTGATTCTATAAATTTTGGCAGAGTTTTGTTTTAGCAAATGACATATTTCGCATGAATCATAAAACCTGTATTACATAAAACAAATGCTACATATTTCGCTCAGTTACATGTTTCGCCTGAACATGTTTTGCTTGAACATGTTTCGCATGAAATGAGTAAATTTTAGCAGCACTTTGTTTCACAATATGTAATATTTCATTTGAGGCTTAACACCTTGTATTCAACATATTTCGCTTGAGGACATGTTTTGCCTAACAACACATTTCGCCTGATTCATATGACATATTTTGCTTCATTCATAAGGTTTAAAGACGCGCAAGTGGATTTCTCATCACATGTATATATGTATGTATACATATAAAAATATGTATGATTTCGTGGTAACGATGTACGCATCGTTGGTCGTATTTATTACGTGTTATAATCAAACGACATAATTATAGGCCTGAGTTCGAGATCGATGCAATTCAGTTGTGATTTATTTGATTAATTGATCGTGGTCATTAATCAGTGTGTGAGTCATAGCCCTCGCTTTTCAATCTTTTTGAAATGTTTATAACCCGCGAGGGGGATACATGCCTTTCTACAAATTCTTATACTTACAACGGTTATCTTATAACAATGTGATTGTTTTAAGGGATTTTTTGTGAGTTTCATAGCCCCTATGTTTTAACATGGTTTTACATATATTTTGGGGGTGAGAACAGCTTGTTATACAAATGCATTTACATATTGTTTACAAATTGGTTACATACTTATTTGCATACCCCCTATGGAGATTACATTATTTGACTTCAATTTTGGTCACAAATACATACTTTACATTTTAAAATGATTCCGGATACGCTTATGTATAGGCGCCTGCGGGGCCAACAATCCTATACTTGCCCCCCGGGTGTCTTGGAGGGCACATCCATGATGGGATATACATTTAATTGTATCACTGCCCAAAATAGGGTACATAACAAGTCTACGGTCACAGCGTCATGAACTGTAAATACCCATGGAGAGGGTGACGCGAAATGTTATGAAATAGATCTATTCGGGTGGTGGAATCCCTGTACGGGAGATTAAGCTAACGCCGATAACGAAACATTATATCTGTGATTCCACGCGAAAGATATAAAAAAGAAATACTATTCGGGATTGATAACCCTCCTTCGGTGACTAGCTATTCACGGGGAACGCTAACATGTAGCGATTATAACGATGGGACTATATGGCCCCCCGACAAATACATAATCAGGTTACTTTTGGTGACATTAAATTTGTCATGCATATTTATAAAATCTTTGGGATGATAGTGGTAATACTTGGAGACATAAAATGTGTCGTGCATATTTTCTAAACGTTTTACAGGGTGCTGTGATGACACAGTGCGTAAATATATTTGTTTGAAACGTACATTCATATTTAAACTAACCTATGAATTCACCAACTTTATGTTGACCGTTTTAAGCATGTTTTTCTCAGGTAAATTAGATCTCTGATTCTTGAAGTGCATGGAGTCTTTACATTCCTGCATTTCATTGTGATGCATCTGGGCACAAATGTTATATTAAAAATCATATTTGATTAAACAACAATGTTTATTTCATAACGAACACCTAGAGGTCGGTTCTCTTGTATCTATTGCTGTGTATTATGAATTAGCACCCCAAAGTGTATTCCGCTGCGTTGTTGTCTTCTTTGGGGGTATACACAGGATGGTAAAGAATAGATACACATGTATAGATCAAAGATTGGCTCATTGAGTAATCTTACCTTCAAGACATATATAATGTTTGTTGTATGTAGTATGTGCAAATTCCAAGTTAACCCTAAAGTGTCAACACTTTACTGGCTTGACAAGAATTTTTAGATATCTTAAAGCAACCCCTAAATTGGGTCTCTAGTACCTACGGATTCACCTTTTAGATTTGTGGCATATACTAATAGTGACTATGCAAGAGCACGCATCGATAGGAAGTCAACAATTAGAGGTTGAGTAAATCCTATGATTAGATTGATTTCATGTGCATGCAATAAGCAGAATATGGTTGCTAATCCATAACAAGCTGAATATGTAGCTCTTCAAGTTGTTGTGGGTCAAGTGCTTTGGAATTCAAAATCGAATTGCTTGTTTACGGGTATAAACTTTAGCATAACAAAGGAACTATGTGATAAAGAGAGCCACAATATGCATAGTAAAGAACCCTGTTTTTCACTCAAAGACAAATCACATTGAGATTAGACATCGCTTCATCAGAGATTCTAATGAAAAGAAGCTAATTCAAATGATCAAGATTCATACTGATAAGAATGTTGCAGATTTGCTTACAAAAGCATTTAATGTAAGTATATTTCAATATTTGATTGCTAGTATTGGAATGCTTAATCTTTAAAGTTTTTGGTAAGGAAGAGAGATGTGTGATAAAAATAGACAGAGTGATTTAGTAAGAAAAAAATAAGAGAATTTGTGAGTTGAAAACAGAAAGAGAGTTAAATATATTAAAAACAGACAGAGAGAATTGTGAGCTAAAAGAATTGAGAGAAATCAAAAATAGACAAGGAGTTTTTGTGAGTTAAAATGTTACTTTGATGATGGCAAAGCTGATTAGAATGAAATTGGAGTTAATGCTGGTACTTTAAAGTTAATGCTGCTAGGCATAAACTTAATACTGCTGGTAAAAGTTAATGCTGCTAGGCATAAACTTACTACTGCTGTTGAAAGTTAATGTTGCTAGGCATAAACTTACTGTTGCTTGGGAAAGTTAATGCTGCTAGGCTTAACTTACTGCTGAGTTACTACTGCTGGGTTACTTACTACTGCTAGTTGAAAGTAAATGCTGTTAGGCATAACTTACAACTGCTAGCGAACGCTAATGCTGTTGAGGGTGTTTATATAAATAGTTCGATTAAGGGTTTAATTCAAACTTTTACTCGATTTCAATCTTTGATATACTCTTTAATCATAAACCCTAACTTAATTTTATCGCTAATCATCAAAACCCATCACAATGTCTGCTCTAAAGCATGGTCGCGTTCTTGGCTAAACCCACTGAAAGTGAAGGGTTTGAGCAAATTGTGGATTTCTTGAATGCGAATCCTATCAAATATACGTTAACAGTTAATCCTACAATCTATACTTCATGTATTGAGCAGTTTCGTGGCTTACTGCAAACAACAGCACAAAGCAAGATGTCAGAAGGTAGAGTGAAAAACAGTTAATAGAAGTTTAGTTACCAGCCCTATGGATTGGGAAGAAAGTGATCATCACTGAGACAAGTGTAAGAAGAGATCTTCATTGGATATGCTGAAGCAATAAGATGTCTCCCAATTGCTGATATTTTTGAGCAACTTGCTTTAATGGGGTATTAAAAACCTTCTCAGAAACTTACATTATATAAAGATTTCTTTTCTCCTTAATGGAAGTTTTTGATTCATACTATTCTGCAATGCCTAAGTGCTAAGTCTACTGCATGGAACAAATTTAGTAGCAATATGGCTTCTGCAATAATCTACTTAGCCACAAACCAGAAATTCAACTTTTCTAAGTATATCTTTGAAATTATGGTGAAGAATGTGGATAGTAGTGTCAAATTTCTAATGTATCCAAGGTTTGTGCAAGTCTTTCTGGATAAACAAATTGGTGCTCATGATGAAATTTTTGTTACACCCTCTCACACAAAGAATGTATTTGGCAATATGAAAAGGGTTGGGAAAGGATTCTCTGGAGCAGTTACACCCTTATTTCCAACCATGATGGTTCAAGCTCAAGAAGAAATGGGTGAAGGTTCAGCTATGCCAACTGATCCCCATCACACACCCATCATTTAACCATTAACATTACAACTTGAGAAGAAACAATCTAGGAGAAAACAGAGAAATGACACTGAGATACCTCAATCTAGTGTTCCTATAAAACCTATAGCAGATGAGGCTATCTATGAGGAGAGGGGAAACAGTGTGTAAAGGGCTGTCACTACTGCTTCTCGCTTATAAGCAGAGCAGGACAGTGGTAACATCATTAAGACCCAATCCACGGCAATACCTAATGTTCCTCTTCCTCAGGGAATTGGTTCAAATGGTAGACCCAGGCGCCAAGAAACCATATGGACATACAACACGACAACCTCAAAAGAAACAATCTAGGAGAAAATAGAGAAAAGACACTAATCTTAACAGTTAACACACTTGGAAGTGGGGAGGACAGACTAAAACTTAAGGAATTGATGAACCTTTGTACAAAACTGTTTGATAGAGTTCTTGACTTAGAGACAACAAAGACTGCTCAAGCAAAGGAGATTGCTAGTTTGAAGAAGAGAGTCAAGAAGCTGGAAAGGAAAAGGAAGTCAAAAACTCCAGGGATGAAAAGATTATTCAAGATTGGTAGATCTGCACAAGTTGTTTCCTCTGAAGATGAAGGTTTGGGTGATCAGGAGGATGCATCCAAACAGGGGAGGAAAATTACTGACATTGACCAAGATGCAGAAGTTACATTGGTTGATGAAACTCAGGGGAGGTATGATGATGCTCAAATGTTTGATACAGATGTTTTTAATGGTGAAGAAGTGTTTGTTGCAGAGCAAAGTGAAAAAGTTGTTGAAGAAGTAGTTAGTACTGCTAAAGTTAGTGTTGTTGCAACAATTACTACTGAAGAGATCACTTTAGCTCAAGCACTTGCAGCTTTGAAGAGTGCAAAACCAAAATTTGATAAGGTTGTTAGTAAAAAACTAGAGCATGGTACAACTAAACCAACAGCTACACCACCAACTGATACTACAACAACAACTACTAAAGGAATTCTTCTTCAAGAGCCAAGTGAAACAAGAACAACAACAAAAACAACAACAACACCGCCAATAACTTCTTCAAAGGATAAGGGTAAAGGAATCATGGTTGAATAAACTTTGAAGATGAAGAAGAAAGATCAAGTCCTATTTAATGAACAAGAAGCTATAAGGCTACAAGCTCAATTTGATAAGGAAGAGAGGATTGCAAGAGAAAAGGAAGAAGCCAATGTTGCCTTAATTGCATAATGGAATGATATTCAGGATAAGGTGGAAACTGATTTTGAATTAGCTCAAAGGCTGCAAGCAGAGGAACAAGAAGAGTTGATAATTAAAGAAAAGTCTAAACTGTTTCAACAACTCTTAGAGAAAAGAAGAAAGCACTTTGCAGCTAAGAGAGCAGAGGAAAAAAGAAATAGACCACCCAAAAAAGCTCAACAAAGTAGTATAATATGTACCCATCTGAAAAACATGGCAGGATGGAAGCCCAAAGACTTAAAGACTAAGTTCTTTGCCAATGTTCAAGAGTTATTTGATAAAGCAATGAAAAGAGTAAACACATTTGTTGATATGGATACAGAACTGGTGGGAGGTAGTGAAGTAAGAGCAGAAGGCAGTGTGACAAGAGAAGAAAGCAGTTCAAAAAGAGCAGGAGATGAGCTAAAGCATGAGAAGGAAAAAAGCAAAAGGTGGATGATGATAAAGAGAGAGAAGATCTTCAACAATGCTTTGAGTTGGTTACAGAAGAAGATGTTGCAATAAGCTGATCAAAAGCTTTGACAGAGAAGATTTAGAAACTCTGTGGAAGTTGGTTAAAGCTAAGCATGGGAATACAAGACCAGAAGAAGGCTATGAAAGAGTGCTATGGGGTGATCTAAAGACTATGTTTGAACATCATGTAGAAGATCTAATGTGAAGGAATTTACAAGGAAAGAAAGTATTGCTTTGGAGGCTATATGATTCCTGTGGAATACATTTTGTGAGGTTTGAAGATATGCATGTCTATATGCTAGTAGAGAAGAGATATCCTCTTACACCTGCAACAATCACTGATATACTGAATAAGAAGCTAAAATCTGATTATTGGAATGAAATGTGTTATCAGCTTCTAAAGGTTATGACAAAACAGCTCAAGAAATAGTGAAGTGTTTGAAAGCATCCTTCTGGTGATTGATGAAGCTTTTAATGAAGAAACTTGATGATTTTGAAGACAAATCTCAAGTTTAGGGGAGGATTGTTGGGATTAAAAGACTTCTTGATGATCTTGAAGTTACTGCTGCTAAGGTTAGAGTTACTGCTGTTAAGCATAACTTAGTGCTGCTCATTATCTTTGATGAAAGATATGCTAAGTAGTTAGTGCTGCTAGTATAAAGTTAATACTGCTAGTTCACAGTTACTACTGTTAGTATATATTAGTACTACCAGTATAAAGTTAAGACTACTCAATTTAAGTTAATATTGCTAGTTTATAGTTACCACTGTTAGTATATATTAGTACTGCCAGTACAAAGTTAAGACTACTCAGTTGAAGTTAATACTGCTAGTACAAAGACTGCATGAGGTTACAACTGTTAGTAGAAAGTTACTACCGCTAGTGTAACTTAGTACTTCTAGTATATGTTAGTACTGCTAGAGTAAAGTTAGTACTGTTGGTAAAGATTGAAGAAAATATTCTAAGTAGTTACTACT
>BQNB010024179.1:24235-61012 GCA_026074375.1 Tanacetum coccineum
ATTACTGTTTCATTGAAATTCTTCTTAGTATCATTGACTAGATTCCACATAGTCTTTGATATTCACAATCAAAGTTTCTATCATAGTTGTTTTAAATTAATTCAATACAACTTAGCCTTATACAAGCTAAGCAAGATCTATTCTATTAGGATCAACATACTTCTTCCTAAAACTTAGACACGTTAAATTCTGTCATAATTAAACGCATCCGCATAAAGTATTTTCTTTGCTGATTATAATCTATCTTAGGAGATTAATAATGGTGATCTTATTAAACCCTATCCCATCGGGACATTACCCACTTATTGCTTAATGGCAATTTATATACTAGTAGTCCATTGTCTGAGTCTTTACCAAGGGAATCAGAACGTTATTTGTTGATCCCAGGTCACCTGCTAGTCCAACTTGTTCACTAAACCAATAGTAAAGATAGGTCAATATTTGTGATCCTATGATTCTAGATATATAAATCGCAATATGGGGAGTCATTCCAATATCTAGCTAACTTGGTCGCTATTAGTACCCCATTTGCAAGACAGTAAAGGATGATAACATCGTTGTTGTAAATTTGATCAAATCCTCATGTCTTGCCCCCTAGACACTAAATAATCTGAGTCATTAACTATCTTCACCTAGTAGGTAGAAATCCCTTTTTGAGGGTACCTTTTGCTTCAATTGCCTTACTATATCCTATGGTAGCAAACCATTCTCTAATAATCTCCATGTAAGGTGGTTCAACATATTTTCTTGAAAGGGCCAAGCAGTTTTCCCCAATGACATTTCTAAATGATGTTAAACCTACTTCTCTTTTGATACCTCTAGTGGGGGTTGAGAACAAAACTCTGTTGGATTCTTTGAGAACTTTGGCAGTGTACCAAAATATACAAAGGTATTCTTTATATTAGGTTAAAGTTCTAGTGAATGCCTCTCTGAGACAACGCTTAGAGATGAAGTTTGAGACACAAAGGAAGTGTTTCTTATTTGGGTGATCTGGGTAAAGTAAGGAAACTTCATTGTTAGTTTTTAGACTAATATCTTCAAGGTTGAATTCAACCTGAGCTGCAGGATCAAGTGGAATAGGGGTTCCAGGTCTTTTTGGTTGATCAAGATGTTATGGGTATTGTTCTTGTAAAGGAGAGATTTCTTCTTGTTTGGATGAATATGCCATTTTTGTTGTTAGGGTTTTGAGGTTTTGATTGTTTATGTGTGTGTTTTTTATGAGAGATTTGTTTGTAGGAAAGTGATTTAAGTTTTAGTGTGAGTTAGTTTATATGATTGGTGAATTTTTAGAAACTTCTTCATGAATTGGTAACTGCCATTTGGAAGTTACATGGTTTGAAAGAAGTTTTAGGGTTTGTTATCGCATGTGTGCTAAACTTTGCATTTAATGAAAGTTAGCAAAACATGCTTCTAAAACCTTGAATAGTTAACAACCGTCTATTCAACTGTAAAAGTAGGTGAGAGAAAGAGTGAGGTTATTCGAACGTTTGTATATTCTTTTTTAATAATATTAAACAAATAAATAAATTCTTTGATAAGAAATTACTTAGTGAAAATATATTAACTTTGAAAATCACTTTTGCTTTTAAAACTAACCTTGGGATTGATGTTATGAAGGAGCTGAACTAGGTCCAGCTTTGGTGATTTGTTATGCTGAACTAAAGGATATTTTGAAAGATATCATAAGATTATAAACTAAAAGTGGATGGTTACTAAATCCATAGATCGATGGTGCACATTTCAGTTTACACTTATATGATACCAACTGGAGAGTATCTTTAAAGCAAACGGTCACTAAATCCATAGATCGCTGGCATAATTAGAAGTTACTGAAAAGGGAGCCAATCATTCTACGATAACGTATAGGATCAACTGCTATCCCCTGTAGATCTTCATCCAGTTTGGTTCTCTCCACCATTGAAGTATCAACCGGGTCACAAGATTTCATACCGTACTTTTTAATTATTTCAAGAGCATATTTAGATTGGTTAATAAAGATACCTCTGGGACTTTGAGAAATTTGAAGTCCAAGAAAGAATGACATTTTTCCCATCATTGACATCATAAATTTAGAACTCATTATTTCAGAAAATGATTCACAAAGAGCAGGATCAATAGAAGCAAAATAATATCATGTACGTAAATTTGTACGAGTAGGATATCTTTTCCTTCTTTCCGAGTGAATAATGTAGGACCGGCAGCACCTTTATAGATTTCTTGGGAGAGTGGAAACTTTGATAGCAAATCGTACCAAGCGCGTAGAGCCTGCCTTAACTCGTAAAGAGCTTTCTTCAGTCCGTACACATGGTTGGGATTTTCTTGATCTACAAACCTGTCTGGTTGACTAACATAGACCTTTTCTCATAGCACACCATTCAAGTAAGCAGTCTTGACATCTATTTTATAGACTGTCATGTTCTTGTAGGCAACATATGCAACAAAAATTCGAATGGCCTCTATTCGTGCAACCGGTGCAAAAGATTCTTCAAAGTCAATTCCTTCTTCTTGACGATAACCCTTAGCTACCAACCTAGCCTTGTTCTTTAAAACACCTACAAATTCGTCTAATTTTACCTTGTAGATCCACTTCAGGGTAATTATCATGACATAATCTGGACGAGGTATAAGCTCCTAGACTTCCAGTCGTTTAAACTCATGAATGTCTTCTTGCATTGCTTGTCCATTTTTCGAGATGTTCATATGGTTGGTTAATTGAATGCACATTGAATGGAATAACAATTGTTGAAGACGATTCTTCAAAACTAGGTTCGGGAGTGAGATCACCTAGAAAGGGATCATCATCAAATTATGTATTTTCATTAACATTAGATTAAGGTCAAATGAATACTTTCGTTTAATGGTATGTTGAAAGTAAATTCATACTAGGTTTAGAAAAAGTTTTGGCCTTGGCTAGAGGCGTTTAATAAAATATTTGAATTGGCGTTTTGTTGAAAAACAGGAGGATTCATTTTTGCTCCTTTCTAAGTCTAAACCTCATTTGAATTTCTTTCATAAAATATAAAAATACAAAAATGATCTTCCTTCAACCGTTAGACCTTAGTGACATTCGATTCGAACCTACTCAAACTATTCCCCTAGAGAACGATAACATTCCTCGAGTCTTGCCTATATTACACTACAACGGTTAGGTACACTGCCTAGGGGATAGTAAAACTTTGGTGTTTGCAATCCGACCACATCAAGTTTTTGGCGCCGCTATTGGGGAATAGTCTAGGTTTTGATTTCTATCTAGCTTAGGTCTACTCACAAGATTTCTATCAAGTGAGATTTAATTTCTTATCAATTAGCTTTTTCTTAGTCTATCTTTTCTTTGTTCCCTTTGTTTGTAAAACCTTCCTTTTTGTTGACCATCATAGAAGGCGAAAATCCACCTCGTACCTTAGGAGATTATTCCTGACCAAGCCATGAAGGCTATCGAAACACCATTGAGCTCCTCGATGGGAACAATATGATGCCTCTACGATCCGACACCATTTGGTTGGTGCAAAATGGATGCTCATTCCACGGACTACGATCCAAGGATCCAAATCAACATCTTAATGATTTTATAAAACTTATGGACTCACTTGACCTTGATATTGCAAATAGGTAAAGGACGCGCCTGCGTTTATTTCAAGTTTTCCTTCGTGATCAAGCTAGCAATTGGCTTGAACGTCTACCAACGGGATCCATCTTTACTTGGAAGGATCTCACTACTCGTTTCCTTGCTCAATTATTTCCACCGGGAAGGACCTTTAAACTTTGTAATGACATCTTGATGTTCCAACAACACCAAGATGAATCTCTTTCCGAAGTATAGACTCGTTTCAAGGACTTACTTTAAAAAGAGTCTCATCATGGCATTGATCTTTGGCTCCAAGTCCAAATCTTTTATGACCATGCCAATCCCGCCACATGGCGCACCATCGATCATTAGGCTGGTGGTAAGCTACGTGACAAAAACACCGATAAATCTTGGGCACTATTAGAGGACCTCGCCCTCTATGACAACAAAAGTTGGCATGACTTGAGAGACTTTGCTAAACCGGTTAAGGCAATCTCTTTGCCTCATGATGTATCAAGTACATCCGACCGTCGTCTCATTGAGCTCGAAAATCAAGTCCAACGCTTGATGGAAGCTCAATTTGCTCCTAAACCACCCGTTCAAGTGAACAAAATCGCTTCTTCATGTGAGATTGGTAGTGGTCCTTACGAAACTCAATATTGCATGGAAATTCCCGATCAAGCTTTTGTTGATTATGCATCTTCGCTTACTGATGAAGAGGGAGATAAGTGGTGTACTTTCAAACCCGAGCAAAATAATCTTGGTGACACTTATAATCCATCATGGAAAAGTCACCCAAACCTTAAGTGGAGACAACCTCAAAATTCCCAAAATAATTTTTCAAACCCACCTAATCGTTTTTAACTAAACGGTTCCTTCCCGAACCGTCCCTTCAATAACAATCCTCTGAACTTTAACAATCAAACAAATATCGAAGGATTAGTGTCTAATTTTATGAAATCTCAAGACGCTATGATATCTAAGTTTGAATCCGATTTCAAACAATACCAAAGCGAGATGACCAAAGAGATTGACACTTTCTTAAAGGTCATCAATGACCGAGTGACGGGAGCACTCATAAGTGATACAGTTAAGAACCCAAAGTTGAATGTTAACCACACCTCTTCAACCTTGTATGCTCGTTCTTACCCAAAGGAGGAACCCTAAAGTTCCTCTAACTCCTTCAAATCGGTCAATGTTGTCAAAACATGTTTCAATTCGACCATTAATTTTCAAAAGGACTGACTTCAAGTGAAAACGTTAACGGTCGACGAAGTTGAAATACCAAAATCAAAAGAACCCAAAAAAGCTATAGAAGATGAATTTAAGGATTTGCATCTAAGTTTACCGGTTGTTGAAGTTCTAGCTCATGTTCCCATGTACGACGCTCTTTTGGATAAATATTTAGAGAGTCTAGAGTTTGGAAAAAATGGGTCTGCTTTCATTCATGGCGAAATGCAAGAGAAAATGAAGGATCCTGGATTATTCATCTTACCTTGTAGGCTAGGGGACTCAAATCCTTTTGATACCTTAGCCGATTTAGGGTCATATGTGAATTTAATCCCATCAAATCTCTTCAAAAATCTTAACATTAGATTATTAGAAGAGACCGAAGATGTCCTAGGATTAGCAGATGGTACTAAGTTGTATCGTATAGAAATTGTGAAAAATGTAGACTTTCATGTAGGAAAGTTAAAACTTGTAGAAGATTTTCACGTCGTTGACATGGAAAAGGACTCTACTTTCCCTTTACTTGTTGGAAGAGGATTCTTATCTACCTCTAGTGCCGTAATAGATTGTATGAAAGCCAAAATAGCGGTAAAAGAAGGAATTACTAGGTCGATATTTAGAGTTAAGAATATCGACTTTGGTGAAGAAAATATACCCTATTGGACCACCGTAGGAAAACGTGAGTCTTACACACCTCGTACTAGTATGGATAGAATAGGTGCCCGACCCCCTTACTATGCAAAGAAGTACTTTATAGATCATCAATTACCCAAGGAATGGGAAATAGCTAGGAATGCCAAACTCAACCCTTTTAAGTTTATTTAATGTTTAGAAAGATGGTAGAATTCCTAGGAACTATACCTATAAATTTAAAAGGAAACATTTGGGAGTCAGAAGAGTCAATAGAGAATAAGATGGATTAGAATAAGACACCAAAAGAAGGAGATAGTGCATGGCACATTAAGATTGAATTAATTGATCCTGATGGATAAAGATTTGATAGAGCCTTCCAATCAGTTCTGAAAATTAGGAAACTATCCACCAAAATAAATCCAAGTGATATCCTCAACTTGGATTATTTTAATGATTCCTTAGAATGTGACTCCGAGTCTAGCTACAAGACTCATAAATAAACAAAAATGCTTATTGGGAGGCAACATTAAATTCACGCAAATTAGGTATGTCATGTGTTTTAATTTTTTATTGTTTTTTCGTATATGTTTGAATTATATTGTAATCATGCTTTGTTTAGTCTTTAACCTCGTCTTAATTGCAATCTCATGTATTTTGCATAAAATAAGTGTAGAGGAAAATATTTGGTTTATAAGAACCATTTTCAAATATCATTGAATAAATAAGTTTAGATTAATTCGCGTCTTATGTGTTGAGTCATATGATTATACTAATCGTTTTTGTGGTTTATGTAGTAATTTTTCAGGAAATAATTAATAGGATACTTGTGCAGGAATTTTTCCAAGAAACGAAATAAAAAAGTTTTACAGAGTGTGGAGACAGCGTTTAGAATTATTCCTGATAGCGTCGCCAGCCCACTACCGTAAAATTTGTATTTTTCGAGTTTTTGAAAATTTATTTTTGTATAATTTTCTGAATTTTTAACTTTCCTAATCTTTGAAGAAAACAACGATTACATTAGTATCTTCATCCTATCTTTATTGCTTTCATAGTGTCAAACTTAATTAACAAGGGTTGTATATTATCTTGTAGAATTTTACGAGTGGTGCAGTTGTTTCTTGTCTTTGATTTGCAGGTTATATTTGATAAGAGAAGCCCATAATCTCTTAGTATTTTCACATGGATGATTCTTGGATGACAATTTAGCTAGTTTATCCTTTTTCTTCTCCAATATTGAGCAAAACCAGGGGAGTACTAGTTTCTTTTGCTTATTCTATTTTCCCTTGATTTGTTTTTCGGGTACTCATAGAACATTAAGGAAAATGTTCAATATAAGTGTACAGACAGATATAAAAGCCTTAGAAACTATTCCTTCAATTGAATTTGCTTTGTCCTTAAAAAGATGCGTAATATACTGAAACACAGCGTAAACAATAATAGCGTCTCATGGATAGGAGTTATATTACTAGCTCAAAATAACTCCACCCCAAAAATGTGAGGTTTGCCTCTAGATATTTAGGAATTAAAAACACCCATCTATGGTGTTTTAATAGTTTTAACCTTTAGCTTGCTCGAGTTAAGGAATTGAGAAATTGCATGTGTCTCATTCATGGATTTGGCAGAGCATGTGTGGTTTTGTCTCTTTTTCTGAAGCATTGGTATCGATTAGGATTATGTGAGTGTCCCGGTAGTGTATTAAATTCTAGAACTTATTTTAGTGATGCATTTTGAGACTGCTAGTAAGATCGTGGTATGTGTTTAATTACACATACCATTTTCCATTAAAACCGGACTTAAATGACCAAAAAACGTACCCAAAATACATCATATTTGTATGTTTATCATTTGTATAGTGTAGGTAATGGACATCTAAGAAAAGGACAAAAACGAAGCCAAAACAACAAAACCAAGCACAAGAACAGAAAGAGCATGAAAGAAAAGTCAAAGTCAACAAAAAAGTCAAAGTCAAAGTCAAAGTCAACCCCGGGAAGTTGCATTGGAAAAAGCATCAAAAACCCACCCGTACCCACCTAGTGGGCCCGGGTCAGCCCACTTATATACTAAATCCTTATAAAACCTTTTAAACCATACCGGCCTAACACAAGCCCAAACAAAAAGCCCAACCCCTCTTATAACAAACCTGTTAACCCAACCTTTTTAACCTTTACACCGTTAGTCCTTTAAGGACTAACGGTGAAAACATTTACAAACAAAAAGGACCAAAGATGCACACCACAAGGACTGTGGTTGTAATAACATATTACACCTTGAGGGACTAAACTTGCCAAACCACCAAACACTTACCCTGCACCAAATCAAACTACTGTACATCTTCCTCACTACCCGCCAAAATGCTCCAGGTACTATTCCCATTTCTTCTCCACTTTGTCGACCAACACCTCTACACACCTTACACCTTATCCCACCACACAAACCAACAAATTACACCTCGGCAATCCTTAGAATTTCCATTCTTCCAAGGATTAAGACAAAAGATCAAGGGTAGATATCATAGGACTTGGGCTCTAAGGTGATTTGATGGCCAAGATTTACCTTTGAAGGCTCTCACACAAAAAGCACACCCTCGGAAGCTCTCACAAAGAAAGCACACATCTAGGACTTTCATTAGCTTATTATAAATAGGTTCTTTGTAAGCCCGAATGAGGCATATAGTTTAACCTAGTTTTTAGTTTTTCAGTCATTTTAATTAATGTCTTTAAAATTCCAAGTCTTGTAAACTTTTTAATCTTTAATGAAAATTTAAGTTTTTAAGTTATCTTTTGAATCCTTATTGTAAAATGTCGCCTGAAGCTACTTTAAGCTTGTTTAATCAATATAAGCAACTTGTTGCTTAACTTAAATTTAAGGTATAAGAACGAAAATTTTACAATAAACCTAAAAACCAAAAAAAATCCACTGTCTAAAATACCACAGCTTGTTATTTTTGGTTGATATGCCACCTTCGGAATGGGCTTATGGACTCTATTAGCTTGTCTTTGACAAGCTAGAGCGGGTAGATAGCTCTTTTGAGATTGTTTGTCTTCTGTTTAAGCAGGGTTTTGTAATTTCCTATTGTTTTCCCATTTTAAGCTTATTGATGTTTGTATTATTAGACTGCCTTACTTGTTTGGTTTGCTTTATCATCTGCTGTATTTATGCTTATATATGATGTTTGTTGCTTATTATGTTATCTTATAGTTTAGAAATCATTTGTTAGAAGTTTTATTTAAAATCTGTCAAAATAGCTTAAAAAGTAGCATAATCTGTTTTTGCTTGTTTAAGTGCTTATTGGTTGATGAAACTTGCTCAATATTGCTTATTATGCTTGTTAGACATCTGGTCTTTGCAAAGTTTTTTCGTAATATAACTGTTTTTTAAGTTTTTTTTTTGATAACTGTTCACTTAAGAGGAGTGTGTTGGTTTTTTAACCATGAAATCGGGTGGATTGGGTCAAATGAGATACAATTTGCACACTTGAGTCAGTTTAGGCTGGCCCGCCATAGCACTAAATTAGTCCTAAAAATTAGTTGGCAAGAGTTTTTAAGAGTTAAAATTCAAAATCTTAGTTTCTGAAAGTTCTTGTTTGAATCTGTTGGTTTTAAGTTGTTTATAACAGCTTGTAGATTTAGATTTTAAAAAAGTGGTATTTTAAGTTGGTTTTTGTGTTCATTAGAGTGTTAAAGTAAGTTAGAAATCAAGTTAAAAAGGTCTGCATTAGTGTATAAGTTTTTATCCAATTCTGTCAACAATTGGCTAAGTGTTATTTTTGGAAAAATGCTTTTTCATTTGCTTTTCCTGGCTTATTCTGTTTTTCAAAATGGTTTTTGATTAACGATATAAGTTCTTTGAGGTTTAAATTTGATCTGTTTGTTCCAGGTATCAGTAATGCTTAGGTTCTTTTTAAGTGCTTATTTTTAACTTGTGCAAAAGTTTTGTATTTTATAAAGATTGTAAATATTTTCTAAGTTTCTGTGACTGCTGACACTAAAACAAGCTTTGTCATCTAAGCTTTATTTCAAGCGCTTAATTTGGTGTTTCAAACTGCTTTCTGATTGATGATATTTGTAGCTTATTGTTAAAGCTTTTTAGGGGAATAAGCTGTTTAGCCATAAGGATCTGCTTTCTAGCTTAAAAATAAGCTAGAAAAGTCCCCTTTTGGCTGTTTGCCTGCTGTTTTTGATGTAAATGCTTTATGGATTATGAGCTTATATGCTTTATTGTTTTCTGCGTATTTCTAGGTTTAGTCTTGTTTAATAGGTTAGTTTAAACCCGTTTTAGCTTATTTCTTTTAGTTTAGAGCTTATTTAAGCTTATTTGCATTTTAGTTTAAAAATCTTAAGTTTTATAGCTTTTTAGTGAATCTGTCTGGTTAGCTTAATTTCTTAGCTTATTTTTGTTCTCATATGCTTATTGGGTGTAGTTAAGTTTCTGCTTTAGCTTATTTTGTAGTTACATTTGCTTATTTAGTTTAAAAAGCAAAACAATTTAGCTTAAAGTCACTTAGTGTAATATAGGTTATTCTGTCAACTGTAAGTGCTTATTCCGTGCTTATATTTGGTTTCTACAAAAAATGTTTTTGTAAAAGTTGCTTATTTGTTGCTTATCTAAAAAGTTATAAAAAATAGCATTTAAAAAACATTTGGGAGTTGGGGGAAGTCCCAAGTGAGCAAGACTTGAACCCGGGACCTCAACCCCCCTCAACCAAACGTTTTAACCACAACACTCACTACCACTAGCGCCCTTGGGACTTTTCCGTTAACTATTGCAGCATCTATATATTTATACACGTTTTGAGCCCTTTAATCCATAAGCACTTCGTAGCTTATACATGGCTTTTTAGTGCTTATTCTTAAGCTGACTTATCCAGTTTATTTTTCCTAGGATCTTTACATCGTTTAGGACTTTCCTGCAATTTTTTTAGATTTTTCCAATTTTATTTGTTATTTTTCTTTGTTTTTCATAGATTAAAATTTTAGAAAATCATTTAAAAAGAGTAAATTAATTCAGAAAAATACAAAAAAATAGTTTTTACTTTTAGAATTAATATTTTAGGGTTTACAAACTTTAAAAACATTTTTATCATTTTTAGATTTTAAATTTCATTTTTAGCTTTTTAAATTAATTTTAGGAATTAGTTTTTAATTATAAAAAGTAGTGAAAAATATTTTTCTGAGTTTTTATGATATTTTAGACTTTTCTAAAGAAGAAAATCATTTTTTGGAATTTTTAGGAATTAATTTGTCATTTTCTAGGATTTTAAATAGATTAAATAGGTTTTTAATTCATAAAAAGTTATAAAAAAGCCAAAAAAATTATAAATCTTTTTTAGAAAATATTATTTTGTCATTTTAGAGGTTTAGAAACCAAATTTGCATTTTTAGGATTAATATATGCCATAGTTAGTTTTTAGACGCGTTTTTAGGATCCCCGTTTTGTGTTTTTAGTTTAAAATAGTTTTGCCTTAATTGTTTTTAAGTGTTTGCATTAATTTTCCCATAGTTTTAGAAAACCAATCAAAATCTTGTTCCATTCAAGCATCGATTATCACAATGACTCTCGACTTTCAATTGCATTCCTCTTTGGGGATAACGACCTGGGAATCATACTTCCGGATTTTCTACATTGAGATTTTTTATTCTTATTATATATTTATATATTTATTTTATTTAATATATATAAAGGGTTGAGTTTCTCATTGTCAGATCGCATGTGTGTGATTAGGAATTTACTACATGATAAGAGGCATTAGGATAAACCCTTGTTTTAAACCTGTATTTTGTATGGTTATGATGATCTCCCCGGTCATGTGACTACCCCCACAGCCTTGCTTCACACTCATTTCAAGTGCAAGATCCCCCTAGTACACTCCTCTAAGCTTATTCTTTTTACGGTTCTCGTAATTTTTTGGTGGATTCTGAATTATTAATGAAAAGCATTATTTAAAACCTACTAAATGTTACACCCAAATCGCCTTAGCCTTCCTTGTATGTACTCGTTTTTAGTACATTATTGTTATCACATTTGTAAACCCTAGTTAATTGTTTGCTTGAGTACATGGTTGCTAAGTTGAGTCTATTATTAGTGACTGTATACAGTTTTGGGACGATTAGGATTCATGGTATTTTTTATTGTATGGAGAAATGGGGAAGAAAATCTAAGTCATTACCCCCATGTTTTTATAATATTCTCCATGTTTTGTTGATCCTCCTAATTCGGGTCATTAGTTAGTATCATCGTATTGAGTATTAAAAACTCAAGTTTAGGGGTGCGTCAAAGTTAAGTATTTAGGTTCAAGCAAATGGCAGGGAAAAAGTGTAAGAAAAAATAGAAAAAAAATCAAAAATCAAAAAAAAGAAAAAGAAAATCGAAAAAAATATAGAAGAAAGTAAAAAAATCTACGGGCTGCCATTTTTCTTATGTTTATATCAAAAAAGTGTCAAGAAAAGAAAAAGAACAATTTTGGTGTAGAGTTTTGTATATCTTTTTCTTAGTGTGGTCGAGTCTTGGCTTAGCAACGCCTTATACATGTATTCTTGTGAATGATTGACTTGCCACCAGTTAAATTCCCAAATATCCCCCAACCATGTTTCCTTTACCCTACACCTATACATCACAACCCTTTAAAGGCCTCTTCGATAGTAATTCCTAGGTGCTTATGCCAAAGAGGCAGAGGTTTGATCCTTTATCAAGCTTATGGTAATTTATATGCTATGACAGGTAATGAGTATTATTTTCTCGTTTCTTATATGTTATAATTCATTATACACCCGAGAGGAAGAAAGAATCCAAACACTTATTATGAGGTGCTAGTATATAATTTATGTGCTTTTAATTACGAGGTCTCATTGGTTGTGCCTTGAATTATCTTTATTGAGTAAGTTAAATTCCCTCGATATTGCTATTTACAAGGTAGAAAAGCTCATTTGATTGAGGACAAGCAAATCTTAAGTGTAGGGATATTTGATGAGGTGTAATTTTATACACTTTTTCGAGGTCATTTAACCCCTTAAATCATGCAAATATGCCCATAATACGTACTTAATTATTTCTTTTTGTGTTTTTAGCACTTGGAAGGCATTTGGAGGAAATACACGTAACCTAGACTGAATTTAGGAAGAAACGGACAAGATTACAACTCTACACGAAAGTTGATATCAAGATGGCATACAATGCGTGAAGACGGTGTCACAATTGCTTGTGATGGCATTAGAAGATCAAAGGGACGACGTCAAGATTAATCCTGACGGCGTTAGGGTAGCCGTCATTGAAGAAACCCTAGAAGATTCTACGGGGTGACGGTGTCGCAACTTACAAGCGACATCGTCGCGACTTACATCGTATATATACATCTTAATTTTTTAGGTTTTAAAGTTTAGAATTCGTGGGTAATACTTAGGGAACAAATTGGTGCATTATTACAAACGCTTTTAGGGTTTCTTAACCCTATCGTATCCATTATTACTCCATGTTTTAATAAAGTGAAGTACTTTTATCCCTTTAATCTTTAGATATGTCTATGTATTGTTTGATTAATTGTTCTTCGCTTTCTATTACCATGTTAGGCTAAATTTATTTGTGTTTACTTATGATTGCATGAAACTTGGGTTGTAATTCCTCTTTTAATTCTTGTTGGTGGTGTGCGCGTTAGGCTCTAGAAAACTAGCATCTTTAATTGATTGCGAAGACGTCTAGGGAAACGTGATTGTATAGAAAGGATATCATCGCAATAGTCTTCATACTACATTGCCCTAATATGATTGATCACCTTTTAAGTGTTTGAATGCGTGTAATATATTCCTAGGAGCCTTGAAATAGTCTTCGTACTACCTTACTCGTGTGTTGTCTTAACGGAATATTACATAGATGATGGGTTCGTGCAATTCGTTCATGAATTAGGAAATACTTACACATTACACCGCAAGAGTGACGGGAAAAAGGATTAGGAAGAGGAATATAAGGAGTAGTGCATGATTAAGTGAGCACGTTAGTTTACCTATACGAGTTTTCCCATTGGATTAGATTATAAGTAGATTAGTAGTTTAATTAGTTTGAAACAAACCCCCTTAAACTTGAGATTTTACTTGATTTCATAAAATAAAAAAATAAAAAAATAATCTTCCTTCAAACCTTAGACCTTAGTGACATTCGATTCGTACCTACCCAAGCTATTCCCTTAGAGAATGATAACATTCCTCGAGTATTGCCTATACTACACTACAACGGTTTGGTACACTGCATAGGGAATTATAAAACTTTGGTGTTTGCAATCCGACCGCATCAGATTGGTAATGAGATATACTCTACTATGGATGATTATCCTAATGCAAAGGAAATTTTGATTGCCATTGAAAGATTGTAGCAAGGAGAGTCAATCAATAATTAAAATTTCAAGACAAAATTGTTCTCAAAATTTGATAAGTTTACTTTCAAAGACAGGGAATCAATTGAGTCATACTACTCAAGGTTATATAAGATGATGAATGAACTGGTAAGGAATTAGTTGAAAGTTGACACAATGCAGATTAATGTACAGTTTCTGCAATAACTTCAACCAGAATGGTCAAGATTTATCAGAATTGTCATACAACAACAGGACTTGGATATTGTATCTTATCACAAACTCTTTGACATTCAAAAACAACACCAATACAAAGTCAATGAAATCTGTTCTAAAAGTATAGCCATGAATGCAAATTTATTCGCACTTGTTGTTGTTGCTCAACATTATCCAGATACTTATTATCAAGCACCAAAACCTAACAAAACTGATACATCATCATCAAGACAAAAAACATCCACTAGATCTCATGCTACTACCTGGAACAAAGGCAAAGAGATAGTTAAACCTATTACACCTCCATCTGAGTCTGCATCTAAAGAAGATAGTTATGAAGAACATGCTTAGAAGGATAAGCAAATATAGAAAAGTTTAGCACTCATTACAAAGCACTTCAAAAACATCTACAAACCTACCAACAACAACCTTAGAACCTCATCAAACACTAGAAACAAGAATGTGGATACTACTCCAACAACTGGGGAAGACAAAAAAACTAGGCAGTTTATGAATCATACGACAGTGACAGTTGCTGGGAACAAGGAAACTGTAGGGAATAGGGAAACTATAGGGAATCATGTAGTTCAACAGTCTGGGATACAATGTTTTAATTGTAAAGGGTTTGGAAATTTTCTAATGAGTGGAGAATAACAAAACGAGTTAAGGATTATGCGTATCATAAGGAGAAGATGATGTTATGCAAGCAAGCGGCAAAAGATGTGCCATTAAGTGCAGAGCTAGATGAATGGCTTCATGATACTGATGAAGAGCCGGATAAACAAGAACTGGCAGCACATTACATGTACATGGAAAGGATCTAGGAGGTCTTGCATGCTACTAATGAGAATTCTTGACCTACCTATGATGATGAGCCATTGGAAATGGTACATACAAATGATGACTATAATGTGTTTGCCACTGAAAGACAACATTTTGAGAAACCTGAATCCATTAATGATACATATGTGGTGGAAAAGGTTGATAGAAATGTCATTCCTGATTCATTGAAAATGTATGATAATTAAGGAAAGAATGATCAAAATGTTGAATAACCTAAGGATGAACGTGTGTTTCTTGCTTCTTTAATTGCAAATTTAAAACTAGATGTTGATGAAAATAAAAAGATTCAAAAACAACTGAAGAAAGCAAACACGTCTCTCACTCAAGAGCTTGAGAAGAACAAGCTTAATCTTAAAGATTATAAATTTGAGCTTTAGAGATAAAAATCTTTTCAAACAAATCATCAAGACAATGAAAAAACTGAACTTAAATGCAAAGAAACTCTTATTTTGCTAACTGATACTAAACAACAATGTGTTGAATCTTTAAAAACAGAAGCATACAGAACATTTTTGGTAAAAGAAGAAAATGCTAATCTAGTAGAATAGATTTCTAAGCATGAAACACAACTTGCTCTTGTTTTAAAATCAAGAAGCCAACAAACAAAGGATTTCAAAATCAATGAAGATAAAGACTTAGACAAAATAATTGCTTTAGAAAATGAAGTAAGGTTTTTAAACGACATTGTTTATAAAATTGGTCAATCGGCACAAACTGTTTTTATGCTAACTCCTAAACCAAGTTCGTATTATAATGGTCGATGTTTGATAAGTTTTGCAAATCTTGAGTATCTCAAGAAAGCTCAATGGGAAAAGCAGTGTTTATATAATGTCAAATATGATAAGAATGATCTTGCGAACATATTTGCTCCAGAAAGTGATGAGACAATTCGTCTTGCAGAAGAGAGTCGATCAAAATTGGGTGATCTAGTAAAACCATACGACTACAAAAAACTAAAGTCTCGTGAACAATTGTATTTTTCAAATGACTCAAAGAAGAACATTTTCAAAACATCATTTAAGAAAAGAACAACAAATTTGGTGAAAAACATCGAATACTTGCCAAAGCATAATTCGATAAGAAAAAGTAAGTATGTTATTCAAGATGTTAAAGCTAATGTGAAGAACATAAAAGGGATAGTTGATACAGATTAGCAACAACGTAAAACGAATTGGCAAACACCATTTACAAAAGACATTAGGTTACTTTTTGAAAGTCTTTTTAATTCCAGTTGCTCACAAAGCTTTTAACAATGTTGGGATCTTTGAAGAAGCATTGAAAAATAAATGTTCGAAGACTTGAAATATGTTAAATCTATAGAAAAAGAACTTGATGACCTGAAAATGTGTTCGATGCTTAAATGGGTAGTGTAACAACGTTGACGATGGCATTAGCAGCATTTCCAATGACGAGCTAAAAGTATTTGATGCTTAAATGGGTAGTGTAACTAAGATAGCAAATTGGTTTTCACTAAATGTTCCACACTTAATATTAGCAGCAAACCAATGTTATTTCTAGTATGGTGATATATAACATGATAAAAGAACGAGAATCCATGAACAAAACCCGAAAAAGAAACCTCAAAAAGTTTTAACCAAGTTGGTTAGAGACTTAATGTTTAAGTTTGTCACGGTGTAAGGCGAGCCGTAAATTAAAATTATTGATCCGCGAATGATTAAGAATAGTTATATTGAGTGACGGATCTATGAATTTTGAACATTATTTGTTGTAATGTATCTTTGATTAATTTTACTTTGTCTCAACATGTTTTTACGCATCATTAAGCATAACAAATACATAACACAACAAAATAGACAACAAAATTCTAATGGAGCACAATTTTCATATACTCAAAAAACGATCACATATTGAAAACATGAAATTTATCAAATTCAAATAATAGTTTTGGGTTTCCAGTCGTATTTCTTTTCCCAAACAGTTCTTTTATCATTATAGAAATATATTTTGTCATTCATCGCAGACCATTCACAGTGAACGTCATCCAACTTTTCTTTCCGGTAGCATTTAGCCACTACATGCTTGTCAACAACCACCAAATCTTGTTCATTCGAACCTCATTCAAAATGACACCAAAATTTTGTTGTTCCAAAAACATTAAAACAAAAATGCCATTGGTACTCCTGATTAGAAGTTAGCAAATGATCTCCAAGATCATCATCTTTCGACTATCAATGAACAAGTAATATACTATCTGGTATTAGGTTTTGGATTTTACTGATGTAGCCATGCCCAATATACACAAATGTATTATTAGGAACACATAATCCCAACATTCTAAAACACATGATGATTTTCATTGTGATTATGTTTAAAACACAGACTATCTTACTATATATATACAAGCACAATTTCTATTCTTATAAAAAAATAGTATGTGAATACAATATAATACAACACAACTAAATACAATGTGACATAATAATATAATATAATATAACATAACATATAAGATAAGATAAATTAACCTAAGATAACGTAATATAATCCGACCACACCCCACCCTCACCACAACTACCCTCCCACACCCCACAAACACCCTACAACACACTAACCAACTGCCCCTACCACACACTACAACACCGTGTACCACACACTACAAAATCCTACCAAAACCCAGTGTAGTACCACACACCCAATCCCCCATCCAAAATCTCAGAAACACCGCCATGACACTACTGATATAGATTACCCAGACCCACGAATCTTACATGTTGTAATATATCATTCAAAATGATTTTCATTTTAAAAGCATTGTAACGTAGTGTGTGTGGTAAAAGTAATAGTAGCGGTAAATACTAGCAATAAGTAGTAGCCATGAGCAATAGTTGTTTTATTTATAAAAAAATTGTATACGTAGTTGTAGTTATCATTTTAGTGTGTAAAAAACAGAATTTTGTACGATCACACCTCCTAAATATTCCACGCTCCTAAATAATACTTTATAGAATGTTAAAAAATGAGTATTTTGAAAAAAAAGATAAAAATACTTGTTAGTTGTCAAACGAGCACTAAAACCACAACATTTAATACTCACTCTATCACAATCATAGACGTTCTTAGCCAAAACACGACCATAATATGATGTGATGTAATGTAATGTAATGTGATGTAATAATATAATATTGTATTATTAGATGTGACTAGTGTGTGACTCTTGAGCTCAGACCCATTATCACTTCTCAACTCCTTTACCTTCACATCATTTAGATTTTCCATCTTTCTAATAAATGACATGATGCATTCAACACCTTCATTTTTCTTCTTGAGTACTCATCTACAATGACTAGGGTGTATTTGTTATGATTAATTGTTTGAGGTTTAACATGTCTAAACAAATCCATATGAAGGAGATATAATCATTTGGTGATGGAAAATGATTGTTTTGTTTTAAATGAGGCTTTATGGTGCTTTCCTTTCTCCCAAGCTGAACACGGCTTGTCTTTTAAAAAAGTAACAGAGTGAAGACCAACTACCAAGTTTAGTTTTGCTAAATTGTTGATGTTTTTGAAGTTGAGATTAAATAGCTTCTTATGTCATAGCCAATTTACATTGTTTGATGGTTTGGCAAAGAAGCTGGTATTGCTCTGCAACTAGTTAAATGTCATATCAATGACATAGATATATCTTCTTCTAGGAGCAATAAGCACAAATTTTTTGTTGTGATTGAATATGGTTCCCTGGGTCATGGTAAACAAAGCCTTATAGTTTTTATCACATTGATGAGGTGTTATTTTATACACTTTTTCGGCATCATTTAACCCTTAAAATCACGTAAATATGCCCAAATATTGTACTTAATCCTTTCTTTTTGTGTTTTTAGCATTAGGGAAGCTGTAACACCCCCAAATTGGGTCGCAGCGGAATAAGGGTCCGGGGCGTGTTACTTCTCAGATCAATAACATAAGATAATACTTTTTGTTAAATTTAAATATGCTTTTGAACTTTGACTATTCTATTTTATAAGCTATGTGAATACGGAAAACTGAGAAGTTTTGAACCTAAGGTCCGTGAGGTCCCCGATATAGTCCTCTTGTGGAGGTGTTTTTTATGTCAAAAGCCCTGTCACTTAGCCGCTAGGTTGGATGTTGCCGAGACGAAGTCGCTGCATGGTTGATCTCGCCTTCAAATCATTATCTCTAGGGTGGACGTGAAACTTAGAATTTTGCCAATTTTGAATCCATGGTTGAAATTCACAATAGCACATTCACCTAATATATAATAATTGTCGGGAGTGAAAAGTTCGCAAGTTGCAAATATGAGTAGTGTTGGCATCTTAAACTGATATTTAACTGTGATTTTGTTTTAAGCTTGGTTTGGAGCGAGTGAAAAGTCGGGAACGATGAATTTATCCTTTTTGGGGCATTCTCGGATCGAAATGCATCTTGTTCTATGATCCCTAACTGTTATGAAAATAACGAAAGTCAAATAAGTTAGTAGTTGCTTAAAAAGAGAAATACAAAAAAAATGAGAAAAAAGGAAAAATAAAAAATATTAGTAAGAATAAGTGTATATCTTTAAGAATGGTAAAAACGGGGCTTGTCGAAGCTATTGATTCTTTCATACCCCTCGACGAACACTTAGCTACTTTTCGAGGTAATTAGTCGAGGGGAATCGAGATTCTTAGTTTTCTAGGTGCTTACTTATAGCATTGCGTGAGGACACGACAATATCTTAGTATGGGGGATTTTGGTATGTGTTTAATTACACATACCTTTGACCACTAAAAACGGACTTAAATGACCAAAAACGTACCAAAAATACATTGTATTTGTATGTTTTGTATTTGTATGTTTTGCATTTGTATTGTGCAGGTAATGGATATTTAAGAAAAGGACAAAATCGAAGCCAAAACGACAAAACCGAGTACGAGAACAGAAAGACCGTGAGAAGTCAAAAAGTCAAAGTCAAAGTCAACCCCGGGAAGTGGCATTGGAAAAAGTATTGAAAACCGAACCTGAAAACCTAAATTGTCAAAAGTGGGCCCACCCGTACCCACCTAGTGGGACCGAGTCAGCCTACTTATACTTTACCAACTTTATAAGCCTTAAGCCATTTATAAGTCCATGTCCTTCTTTTATAATAGCCGGCCCAAACAAAAAGCCCAAACCCATCACCCACTTAACAACCTGTTAACACAACTCCCCTTTTAACCCTTACTCCGTTAGTCCTTTAAGGACTAACGGTGCAAACCTTTATAAAACCTCAAGGACCAAAATTGCAAAATACAAGGACGATGGATGCAATGCTAATATACATCTTGAGGGGCTTGTTTTGCCCAACCACCAAACATCTCCCCTACAATTTAAACCACTGTTCATCTTCTTCACTACCTGCCAAAATGACAGACAAACACTATTCTCTTTTCTTCTCCCCTTTATCTACCCACACCTTTACACACCTTATCCCACCACATGACACCTTGGTAATCCTTAGCATTTCCATTTGTCCAAGGAACGGGATAAAAATGAAGGGCTAAGATCAAGTGACTTGGGCACTACTCAATTTAGATGGCCAAGATTGCTCTTTGAAGGCTCTCACACAACAAACACACTCGAAGGAGCTCTCATAAAGAAATGACACATCTAGAACCTTCAATGGCTTAGTATAAATATGTCTCAATTATAAGCCCTTGAGGCAGTTAGTTTTTACTTAAGTTTTTTTTCACCTAGTTGTAATTTTCAGCTTATTTTTAGTATAATCTTTTAATATTGTAATGTTTTCTTTATGAATTAATGAAATTTCAGTTTTAGCTTAAAATTTGTTGTTCTTGAATTTGTGTTGAAAAGTTATTAAAAGTCTTTTATAAGCTCTTATTAAGCTCTTTATTAAACCTTTATCTAACCTGATTTCAATAAGTAACTCAAACTATTATGTACTTAAGAAAAACCAAAAAAAATATCCACCCTCAAATACCACAGCTTAATGGATGATAAGCCAAACTAGGATGGGCTTATGAACACTACTAGCTTATCTCTAATAAGCTAGAGCTTGTAGATAAGCTCTTTTGAGCATCATTTGCCCTGTTTAAGCAAGGGCTTTGTAAGTTTTCATTTTTTCATTTTTAGCTTATTTACTATTCAACTGCTTATTTATCCTTATTGCTTGCTTATTTTTGCTTATTTATGTTTGCTTATGACGTTTAGTGCTTATCTTGCTTAGTTTGTAGTTTAAAAGTTATTTGTGCAAGTTTACTTAAAGAAATTGTTAGGGCTGTAAACGAACCGGACGAACACGAACAGAGCCTTGTTCATGTTCGTTCATTTAATTTTAACCGGTCAAATAAACGAACACAAACGCTTAAACGGACGAATTTTCTTGTTCATGTTCATTTATTAAGAAAATGAGTTGTTCATGTTCGTTCATTAAGAAACTAATTGAGCGATAAACGAACATAAACGATCGAACACAAATGGATGTAGACAAAAAAACATATACTTGATTAAATTATGCATAATATTTTGTTTAATATGTGTTGTTTTGCTTAAACAAACCAATTTTAAAAGTATCCAATTAAAATATATGATATACGAACATAAACAAATAAACGTACATAAACGAACGTTAACGAACGCATTATCGGACGTTCACGAACATAAATGAATGGACGCGACTTTTGTTCAAGTTCGTTCATTTAACTAAACGAACATAAAATATTGTTCATGTTCGTTCATTTAATAAATAAACGAACTTATTACCGAACGGTTCATGAAATGTTCACTGAACGTTCAGTTCGTTTACAGCCCTAGAAACTCTCTTAAATGGCTTATTTAGTTGTATAATCTATTTTAGCTTATTTGAGTGCTTATTGGTTATTGAAATTTGCTTGATATTGTTTGTTTAACTTATTTAACATCTAGTCTTTTGAATTTGTGTTTTAAAACAGCATTAATCTCTTTAAAAATGCCAAAACAGTTTTTAAAGGAGTGTTTGGGTCAAGCTTTAAAATGGGTTAAAATGGGTCAAAACTTGTTTTGTGCACTTGAGTCAACTTAGACTAGATAAAAGTAGTCAAAAAATTCAGTTTGTTTATGTTCTTAAGTATTAAATCTCATTTTTAAGGTTTTAAGAGTTTGTGGTTTGAATCTGTGAGGTTAAAGCATATTTTATTTGCTTATTTGATTGTGCTTTTGCTTATTGAGATTTTATGATGTTTTTGTGTTTGTGCAAGTGTTAAAATAGGTTAGCTACCAAAGACAATAGCCTGCATTTGTTGGTTTGCATTTTTGCCATCTGTCAAAAATTTGCTAAGTGTTCAAAATTTTTGAGAAATTGCTTTTTCATTTGCTTTCTTTGGCTTATTGTGAATTTCAAAATGGTTTTTGAATGTTGATTCTTGTTCTTTGAGGTCAAATCTCAATCTGTTTGTAGGTTATAAGTTCATAAGGTTCTGTTTAAGTGCTTATTTTAAGCTCAAAAGTTGGTTTTGTTAAGATTGCAAAATGTTTGCTAAGTGTTGAATCTGTGTGAACTAGCCTTTTCATTAAGCTTTTTAAGGGCTTATTTGAATTTCAAATTGCTTTTTCTTTCTTGCTTATTGTAGCTTTTTGGCCATGCTTTTTATTGGTATACGCCACTAAACTAGAAAAGTCCCTTTTGGCTGTTTGCTTAACAGTTTGGCCAAAAAGCTTATTTTGCTTATTTAGGATTATTAGCTTATTGCATTTGCTTAATTTTGGTTTAGTTTAGCTTATTAGGTTAGTTTAAGCCCAAATTAGCTTATTTCCTTTAGGGTAGAGCTTATTTGAGCTTATTTGCATTTTAGCTTAAAATTCCTAAGTTTTATAGCTTTTTATTATTCTGTCTTTCTAGCTTATTTTAGTTGCTTATTTTTTTTCAAACACGCTTAATAGGTCTAGTTAAGTTTCTGCTTTAGCTTATTTTGTAGTTACATTTGCTTATTTAGCTTAAAAAGCCAAAACAGTTAGCCATTTAAGTCTTAGTGTAGTTTGGCTTAATCTGTCAACTTTTCAGCTTATTTTCGTGCTTATTTTTGGTTTATAAAAAAGTGTTTTTATTAAAAGTGCTTATTTTTAAGTCTTCTAAAAATTTGTAAAAAAATTGGAAAACAAAAACGTTTGGGATTAAGGGAAGTTCTAGGTGAGCAAGACTCGAACCCGGGACCTCTACCTTACTCACCCAACGTTTTTACACACAACACACACTACCACTAGCGCCCTTGGGTCTTTTCCGTTTAACTTTGCAATATCTATATATTTATACACGTTTTCACTTCTTTTTGTTATAAGCTCTTCGCAGCTTATTTTTGCTTTTTCTTAGCTTATTCGATAAGCTGGCTTAACCAGCTTATTTTTCCTAGGATCTTTACAACTTTTAGGACTTTCCTGCAATTTTTCATATTTTTCCAACTTTATTTGTTATTTTTATTCATTTTTCGAAGAGTAAAATTTTAGAAAATCATTTAAAAATAGTTTAATTAATCAGAAAAATACAAAAAAATAGTTTTTAGATTTAGAATAAATAGTTTTAGGTTTACAAAGTTTAAAATCATTTTTATCATTTTTAGATTTTAAATTTCATTTTTAGCTTTTTAATTTAAATTTAGAAATTAGTTTTTAATTATAAAAAGTAGTGAAAAATATTTTTCTGAGTTTTTATCACATTTTAGACTTTTCTAAAGTAGAAAATCATTTTTTGGAATTTTTAGGTATTAATTTGTTATTTTCTAGGATTTTAAATAGATTAAATAGGTTTTAATTCATAAAAAAATTATTAAAAAGTCAAAAAAATATAAATCTTTTTTAGAAAATTTTCTTTTGTCATTTTAAAGGTTTAGAAACCAAATTTGCATTTTTAGGGTTAAGATTTGCCTTAGTTAGTTTTTAGTCGCGTTTTTAGATTCGCGTTTCGCATTTTTAGTTTCAACTTTGGTGCCTTATTATATTTAGTTTAAATTTGCCTTAATTTTCCCGTTAGTTTTGAAAAGCAACCAAATTCTTGTTCCATTCATGCTATTGATTATCAAAACGCAGACTTTCAATACATTCCTCGTTGGGGATAACGACCGGGAATCATACTTCCGGATTTACTACATTGAGGTTTTTGACTATCCTTATTATAAGTATTATATATTTATTATATATATATATATATTTTATACTTATATAAATATATATATTAGATATGTATATTTATATTTAAAGGGTTGGTTTCAAAAATCTTGTCAGTAACAACTCGAATCATTCCATAGTTGATCCAATGCTACGGATATTCCATCGTCTTCTTCTCTTGTCAATGACAGGTTGTCTAGATTGTTCTCTAGTATCTGGAATCCGGATGTTCAAAACATATGACAGGGAATCGCTCTCAGCTCATGAACTGCATTAGTAAATTTCTGTGTACATTTAGATTCGAGAACGACCAAATTACAAAGATCATGAGGTATGGTGACTAACAGCTGGGAAACGTAATTATCTCAAGAGTATACTACGTCGAGGGGCTTGGACATAACTTGTTTTCTGTTGGACAATTTTGCGACGCAGATCTGGAAGTTGCTTTTTAGAAAAACACTTGCTTTATTCGGAATTTAGACGCTGTTTATCTACTTTCAGGATCCAGAGACACAAATTTGTACACAATTTATCTTGATGTCATGTTAAAGACATCTCTGATCTGTCTTCTATCTAAAGCATCAAAGACTAAGAGCTGGTTATGGCACCGTCGGTTATCGCATCTCAACTTCGATACTCTTAACAAGCTAGCCAAAGACAGTCTTGCTCGAGGCATTCAAAAGCTTAAATTTTAGAAAGATCATCTGTGTTCAGCATGTGCATTAGGAAAAAGCAAGAAATCCTCAAATAAACCCAAAGCTAAGGACACTAATCAAGAAAACTATATCTTTTGCATATGGATCTTTGTGGCCTGATGCATGTAGAGAGTATTAACGGGAAAAAGTATATCTTGGTGATTGTTGACGGTTACTCACGATTTACTTGGTTCAGGTTTTTTAGATCAAAGGATGAAGCTCCTGACGCTATCATCAAGTGCATCAAAAATATTCAAGTTTGTTTGAATGCCACTGTCTAAAATGTTAGAACATATAATGGAACATAATTTGTCAATCAGACTCTTCGTAATTTCTATGAAAATCTTGGCATTTCACATCAAACTTTCGTTGCTTGCACTGCTCAGCAGAATGGCATTGTCAAAAGGCGAAACCGAACTCTTGTGGAAGCTGCTCGCACAATGTTGACATTTTCAAAAGCTCCTCTGTTTCTATGGGCCAAAGCAATAAACACAACTTGTTATACCCAAAACCGTTCCTTGATCCGTCTCCGCTACAACAAAACTCCTTATGATCTGATGCAAAAATATGTGCTGTTTTTTGAAAATTTTAAAATTTTCAAAAATAAAATAAGTGTTTTGTCATAATTTTGACTTTCCTGCTGGGTAGAATAAGAGTAAATTTTGACCCGATCGAGCGTGTTGAGCTCTAGCTTGTTCCTTAACTTTTAGGCTAAGTGTTTGCGGAAATTCGCAAAGAACGAAAAATGATAGAGTTAAGTATGAGTGGGATGCTAAACAAGGATTAGTTGGAAATCTTAAGAGCTCATGTATGTAATTTTTGACTTTTTCTCCCATAAGCTCTTAACCGGATTAATATACGTGCTGTTTTTGGAAATTAAACTTAAATCAACAATTTTTATGTAATATATACCAAAAAATTTAGTCTTAGTTCAAATTTATACTTGAATTTTTCAAAAAGAAGTCTTCTCTATATATATAAAAAAAAGTTTTTAAAACATGGGAAAATGGGTGTTTATTAACCTGTGATTTCTTAATTCCACAAAAATCTTTTGCTACTTTTCAGAATAGTTTTGTTTGGGAAGTTTTGAGGTATTTGGTTTTAAAGCATATAATATTACGTGAGGACACACAATCGCTTAGTTTGGGGAATTTTGATATGTGAGAAATCACATATCCTTTCTATATCAAAAATGTCCCTTAAAAGACCAAAATTGTGCTTAAAATGCTTGTATATTGCTTGTTTTGTCTTTGTGATTGTGTAGGTACGGATATTGCAAAAAAAACTCAAGAAAACGGTCAAAGCCGGACACGGGAAAGGAAAGAATGTACAAGAGCCGGGGATTTATTGCTGAAGGTCCAATGGTCAACTCAAAGTCAAACTTGGTCAACTATTCAACCACTAAATGACAAAACCCAAATTGCCAAATAGTCTCATCAAAATAAATAACAAAATACTTAAAGGGCCCAAACCCTATCGACGTTAACTTTCCATATATTAAGTTATTACTCGTTATCTCTTCATTAATTCCGCATTGATATTAACCCATTTAACCACCCACCGGCCCAAACCTTTAAAATTACCAAGCCACCAACCCGATCAAATCCCCTTAAGTTTAACATTTTTTTTTTTTTTTACGCGGTTAATACCATTATTACTATTCATTGTCTTCCCCGATTTACCACTCACTCAAAACAAGGGGTAATTCACAATTAATGATGTGGATAATCAATTCAAGTATCAAAGAATGATCTGGCAGAATTAGACGTCATACAAGCTTTTGATTGGTTGAAACCCACATGAAGTGACACGTGGACATAGAAAGAAAGCACACCAATTAATGAAATTTCTACTAAAACAAGTGCAAAAGAAGCACAAAGGTCTGACACACGGAATGCCATGTTGGCAATCCGTGTGCTCACTCAATCAATCCAACGATCATAAGGATGGATCCAATGATGGGCAAAGAATCAAGGGATGAGATTACAAGGAGCATGTAACAGACTCAAGGCCTAGAAGCTTCATCTCAGCTCTATAAAAGCAGACCTCATCACACACATTTAGGAGCTAGTTTTTTCATTTTTTTTTCAGCTTATTAAATTTTAGCTTTTCCTTTTAAAATGTTTTACCTTAATGTTAGCTATAAGTAATTTCCTTTTCAGTATTGTAATTAGCTTCTTTATTAATACAATTTAAGTTTCCTTAATAATCTCTTACTTTTCTAAAGCTTACTTTTATTTAAATTTTGTTTAATAAGCTGTTAATGTTTCATAAGCTTCTAACAAGCTCGTCTTAAGCTCTCTGTCTCTAGCTCAGATTGAGTTCAAAATTAGTCTTCTAATCTACTTGATCAAATAAAATCAGTCTATTTCCTTTGCTAAATGGGATTAAGCTTTTTGATGTATTGAGCTAGCAATTAGACTTTACTAGCTTATCCTAGTGATAAGCTAGAGCTTGAAGAAGCTCCTTGAGCTTTTAAAGCCTTTGTTTAGCTAAGGCTTTTGTAAGTCTTCTTTAAATTTCAAGTCTCTTAGCTTAGTAATTGCATTTGCTTATTTTCAGCTTATTACTTGCTTATTAGTGCTTAAATCTGTCTTACTGAGCTTATTAAATATGTTTGATAATCTGTTTTCAAGTTTAGTAGTTTAGATCATAGTTTTTCATATTTTATCATAAAAATCAATAAAAAATAAAAAAAATATTAGTATAACTAGTAGCTTAATGATTCTGGCTTATTTGATTGTTGATATAAGCTCATAAGTTCTGTTAATAGTTGTTTGTTATTTGGTAATCAAGTTTTATTAAGTAGATTTCATTTTCATAAGCTTAAATGGAATTGAGTGTTTTTAAAGGGGTGTTTGACATAGCAGTATTAACCACAAGTTAATACTGCTAGTGGCCAATTGGTTTTTGGATATTTGTCTTGAATTTTCATTTAAGTCTGTTTAAGTAAGTTTTATAATCTAGATTAGGTTTAATTAAGTTAGATTCATATATGTTCAAATCTGTTTAGCATCATTTGCATTTGAAGTTTCAATCAAATCTAAGTAATTGTCATAATCTCATTTGCTTTCAAATGTGTGTTTGATATGTGTAGAATTGAGTTCTTAGCCTGCACTTTGTCAAATAAAAGTTTGGGTCATATTTGTGCAAAATACACCAGATAGGAAAAACAGCAAACTGTGATTTTCTAGTTTAATTTTCAGTAGGTTTAAGTAACTTTTAGGTTTTGATTTTCATAATTTAAGAAGCTTTTAGGTCATTAATCATTTGTCACAACTTGATTTTTCAAAATAAGTTCATTTGCTTATCTGTCTTTAAGCTCAAAAGTTGCCATTTGTCATTTCAAACAAAAACAAAAACTCAGATCCTACTGAGTAATTCAGCTGTTTTCAAAAGATTTTTTTTAAGCAAATGTTTTCCAAACTCATTTTCAAAAGCATTTCTAAGTAGCTAGTAGGTCATAGTTTAAGCTTCAATAAGCCATTTGGTCTCAAGGTTTCATTAGAAAACTTAAATATAAGCTCAAAAGTGCCTCAAAGGGCTGCTTGGTTTTTAGATTAGTGTCAAGTTCTTATATTGATTTCTAGCTTATGACTTGTCTGAATTGAGCATATATCTGTCATACTAGCTTATTAGGCTGGTCTTAAGTAGTCAGTAGCTTATTTGATTTAATTTTCAGCTTATTGTAAGCTTTTAGAGTTCTTAAATTTTGAAAAAGCCAAAAAAGTAAAAAAAAAATATATAGTTAAGTGTTTTATGATTGTTTCAGCCTTTTCCAGCTTATTTAGTGGTTTTCAATAATAATAGCTTTTATTAAAATTGTTTATTTTCATCTTTTCTACATCTTTGTTTTTAAACCTTTTCAAAATAAAAAAAATAATAAAAACAAAAGGCCACAGGATCGAACCTGTGACCTCTTGTTTAGCACACACACGTCTCACACTCAACACACACTAACCATCTTGCTTCATTAGCTCATCCGTCATACCTTCCATCCACTTTACTTTTATCACCTTTTTCATTTCCTTTTTCTTATACAAGCCGTAGCTTATCTTAGGCTTTTTAGGGCTTTTCGTTTAAACTTATTTTTATCTTTTATTTTCATAAAATCCAGCATACATTTTTACACTTTCAGTAATTTTTCTAGATTTTTAAAGTTAAGTTTGCTATTTTAAATCATTTTTCTTTATTAAAAACTTTAAAAAAACATAAAAAATAGAAAAATAATCAAAAAAATATAATTCTTTTTTAGAAAATTTTCTTTTATCATATAGTTCCTAGGAAAAATAGTTTTGCTTTCGTAGGGTTTAATTTGCGAAATTTCATTTTTTAAAAGAACGAGATTCGTTCCCGTTCACGTTTTTCAAATTTTTAAGCTCGATTCAACTCCGTTTTTGTTCTAGTTTTCTTTAAACTTACTTTTTAGTAAATTAGAGTCTATTAAAAGTGAAAAATTCATTTTAGGTTTAATTTTGGAAATTTAGGGTTTTTAATCACCATAAAGATTCCCGTTTTGCTTATTAGTTTAAAAGTTTAATTTCTCGTAATTAAAGTTATGTATTAATCGTCCTTTATAATTTGCTCACTTTAGGATTTTAGAAACAAATCATCTCTGAACCAATTCAAATCATTGTCCAAATAACAAACGTGGTCTCAATTTCATAAATCTTCGAGGTATACGACCCGGTAATCACTTACCGGTAAATATACGTATTATTATATATAATTTTGAGAATTTTCCTTTCTTACTTTGTCTTCAAGGGTAGTTTGGTAATTTTCTATACTTATATCATTATACATGTATAAAATTATCTACATCAAGTTTTGCGCGCTGCCGGGGTATTTGTGATTAAGATTCTTTCCGATTGAAGGTTAGTCGATTAGAATTGGAGAACCTTTCGTCTTCGAAAGTTACGCTTTTAAGAAAATCAAAAATACAAAAAAAAAATTAAATAAAAAAAGTAAAAAATATTTTTCTTTTCTTTTTAGTATAAGTAGAAGATTAAAAACAAAAAAGACAAATATTTGCTCTTCTGATTTTTTTCAATTTTTCTCATTTATTTGTAAATATAAAAAGTTACAAAGTTGGTAAAAGAACACTAATAAATAATACCTTCAATTGAGGTATTATCCATTAATAAGTTCCCGAACCAAAGATTAAAATTTAACCTGTTTGTTCACTTACGAAAAAAGGCGGCACCTCTTTTGTAAATATTTTACTTAGAGAGTTCCCCTAAGTTTGTTGATTATCGGTAAACAAAAATATTACTTTTCTCGTTTCTTTATCATGTTCATTGCTTGTTTAGTGCATCACACAAGAAATTCTTATTTTCTAAATAATAATCAAACGCACTATTCCAGACGTCGAAAGAAAAGGAACGTGCACCAAACATAGTCAACCCGAAGCTTCGTACTATCGTTGCACCAATGAGCGGAACGAACAAAGGAAGAGCTACTCCGAGCACCCACGGAAGGGTTACGAGAACTATTGTTTTTACGGAAATTAATGCAATCATTTAGAGATCAAAACGAATTTCTATCAATTGTTCAAGCGAATCCCGTTTTACGGTCGTGAGAGTGAAAATCCTCATGCTCATATTAATAGTTTCAAAAGGATTACCTCGACTTTACGATTTTGTGGTGATGATGGTGGAGGTGGTGGTGGTGGTGGAATTTCATCTTGTGATCCAGACATGTTTAGTTTTGAAGGATGAAGGTTTATAACTGGATTTATTTGTTCTTCTTATTCAGAGTTTCTCACAGGCTCTGATACCACTTGTGAGTCCCTTGTTGAATAGATCTTTGCAGCCTATTAAGGATGATAGCCAAGATGTATAAATATAGTTGACTATGTAGAAACATTGATTATGAATACTATGTGTTAATGCGGAATCTTAACACAAGTATTAAGAAGAACAATGAAGAACTAAATAATAATTTCTATTAATCTGCTTTGAGTGATTACAGATTACTAACTATGAGATATGCTTTGTATGAGATGTATATTGAGAGATATACCTAACTATGCCAAGGGGGATCCCTTTATAGACCAAGGATAAACCCTAACAGGCTTACAAAACGCGTACATATCTTTTCCTAAAATATCTCATACATATCTCTTAGACGGTACTAACTATTTTCTACTATCGGTACTAACTAACTGATCAGTACTTAACACTTTGTTCTGTCAGTACTAAATATAACTATCAGTACTAACTATTAATACTGTCGGTACTAAGTTAAGAAAACGTAATTCCCAACAGATGGCAATGTTAATCGAGACAACATTCAAGAGTACGTTTCACAAGCTGCTGCAGCTAATTTCAATCAAGGAAATACCAATCCTAGGCCTCCAAACCGTGTTAGTAATCAAATGGCACCACCAGGTTTTGCTCCGGTGCAAAACAATGGTCAAAATAGGTTTAATCAAGCTCAAAATCAAGGAAACAATTTCAATCGGGGAAACAATTTTCATCAAAATCAAGTTAATCATGTGCCGAATTTTCAAAATCAAGGATTTCAAAACCAACCTTTTCAAGCTCATAATAATCAATTTCAACAGGGAATTCCATCCGAAATTACGAGTTATATGAAGGCTAATGAGTCAATTGTGAGAAATATGCAAGGTCAAATCAATGAAATAAGAAGCACGTTAACTAAACAAGAGGAAAATCTTAGGAAAAATTTGAATAATGACATGCGGAGTATTTTAGGAAGTTTCTTTCAAAATCAAGCCTCAACTTCGGGTACTCTTCCGAGTAACACAATCCCAAACCCGAAGGGTGAGATGAAAGCAATCACTACTCGAAGTGGTGTTGCTTATGAGGGACCCTCGATTCCTACTAATCCTTCTCCTAAAAAGGTAGTGGAACGAGAAACCGAGGAGACAACGGATAAAGAGCAAACAAATTTCCAAGGAAGTACCGCTCAAATCCCACCTTCGGTTATCCCCATTTCTATTCTGGAACCCGATGTTCCGAAGACTTTGCCTAAAACCACTCCTATTCCGGAATCCGATATTCCGAAGAATTTACCTAAGCCAAATATTCCATATCCTTCACGACGTGATGATCAAAAGTCCCGTGACAAAGCTTCGAATCAAATGGAGAAGATTTTCCAAATCTTTCAAGATTTGCGCTTCGACATTAGTTTCGCTGATGCTTTACTTTTGATGCCAAGATTCGCTCCTACGATTAAGAGTTTGCTTATGAATAAGGAAAAGTTGCTTGAGTTAGTTAAGATACCATTTAACGAGAATTGCTCGGCGATGCTTCTCAAAAAGTTTCCCGAAAAGCTTGGAGATCCCGGCAAGTTTCTTATTCCATGTAATTTTCTAGGGATGGATGTATGCCACGCCTTGGCCGATCTTGGCGCAAGCATAAATCTTATGCCCCTTTCTATTTGGAAAAAGCTTTCTCTGCCTGAACTTACACCAACTCGGATGACTTTAGAGTTAGCGGACCGATCGATTACTCGTCCTAAAGGACTCGGTGAAGATATTTTTGTCAAAGTTGGGAATTTCCATTTTCCTACCGACTTTGTTATTGTCGATTTCGAAGCCGATCCTTGAGTTCCTCTCATACTTGGGAGATCCTTTTTGAGAACCAGTCGTGCTTTAATTGATGTATATGAAGGAGAACTTGTTTTAAGGGACGAAAATGAACAAATAACTTTTCATGTAAATGGCACATCAAAACATCCTCAAAAGCATGAAAACGAGTCAATTAAAATGGTTAATGACGCATGCAAGGATAGTTTCAAAGAGTTTACCGACGAACCCACTCTAGTTTGCTTGCCTCCATCAAAAGATGTCAACAATGAAAAAGAAAAGCAGGAAGTGAAGAATCTCGCAGAGCCGACGGTTAAACGCCAATCTCGTATCATACCTTGTTTGAAGAATTTTAGAGTTGTTTACAAGGAGAGCAACTTTCATTCAAACAAAACACCTTAAGTTTCTTCAGTTTTTGCAATCACATCCACTTTACCGTCTATTAAACCCAAGGATTCTCTCATAATAGGGGACGACCACCTTAGTACTTTTAGTACTGAGGAAAATATAATCTGAGGAAACATCCAGGAGTGATAGTAAGAAGGATTTACCTTCATGTGATGATTTTTCTTCCATCAAAGATCTACATAATGATTCTGTGACTTTCTCTAACCCTCTTTTCGAATTTGATGTCAATTTCAATAACCCTCTTTTTGATGAAGAATTAGAGGATATCGAGTGCAAAGATTCTTATGATTCCAACCTTGATGAGTCGACTTTCCTAGTCATGCCTCTTTCTGATTCTAATAAAGAAGAGAGTCTAATTCCAAGAGACAACATTGAGTTTCTACTCCACGATGATCCGTCTACTCCTTTGAAAAGCGTTGCTTCCATTCTCGAGGGATTCATCAATGATCCACCTTTCAAAGAGAATAAGTTTGATTTGAAATGTAAAACGAATGATGAGGCTGAGTGTTTCAATCCAGGAGACGATGATGATAAGATTGATGGTTTTCTAGCTATCGGAGTTCCTACGTATGAAGGTCATTATGACTCGGACGGAGACGTAACCTATCTTTAGAGTTTGCTTAGTGAGGATACTACCCATAATCTTTCTCCCAAAGTGTTTTTCGATCATCAACCACAACAACTTAAGAATGAACCTTTGATAACTTTTTCTCCCAAGAGTGATCCTCTTCACCATGAGTTCACCGGTGAAATTATCACGATCCCTCCAGGAATTGTCAGAGAGCATAAGGATTACATCAATCGAATGTCGTTGCTATGCAGTAATTCATCATCCTAGTCATCGGAAAATTTGCATACGATCATCGAGTCTCTTCCTACATCTACTACTCTCATTGAGAATAGTGACCCCAATAGGGAAGAGATCGATATATTTTCCGAACCAGATGATTCGATACCACTAGGTATTGAAAGTGATTTTGACTCGGAAGAGGATATTATTGACAACTTGCTTAAAAATGATTCCACTCATGAACGTTTAACCTTCAATATTGAGCCAGATGCACCAGTGATCAACAATGTTGATGAGCTTAATGAAGATGAATGTTTTGATCCAGCGTGAGGTAAGAATAATGTTGAAGTTGACGATTCCTTCACAATTGTCACTAGGACTTTTCTCCCGTTTCTCACCTACCTGAGGTTTCTCCCTTACTTCCTCCACCAAAAACGAGAACACCATTTATGACCCCGGCATCTCCACTTAGAGCCGGTGGCCTCTCATCGGGATGGAGCTTTCATGTGCTTTAATGTTTGTCCAAACATTAATGAAAGCCCGATTGAGATTTTCTCTTCCATTTACTCTCCCTAAGGGGTAGATGCTTATGTATGTTGTTTAGTTATCCGTGCTCACCAGTCCCAGGTGCACAAAATTCCCAAAATTTTCTGGATTTTATTAACTTTTTCTACTTTACTTATAACTATGCTATATGATAATATGTGGGATCTTAAACCTTATGATATAACATGTTTTCCATATAATCCAAGAACCATTATACAAAACACTTCACCTCTTTCACCTTATAATAATCACCCTCAAACATCATTTTCTTTACACTTTCTCTACATTTCTCATATACAACCCTACTAGTTCATCACCATGACTAGTTCATCTAAAACAAATTCACTAAACTTATAGAAAAACCACAAGAATGAGTGTCAAGTATCCAACCTATGTCAATCTTACATCCTCAAGTGAGGAATAACCAAATGAGAGAACTCCTTCACCACCTCCTAAAAAGAAATCCCTCTCACCACCACAAGCTCCATCGAAATCCATCTCTAGCAAGAGTATACACTACACCTCATCATCATCACCAAGTAAGTCTCCGACACCAACTCACGTTGCACCTCCACCTAAACTTCGTTTTGTCATTCTGATAAAACAAGAACCCTAAGAACTTCCTTCTCTATAAATGTCACCAAAAACCCTTATGTGTCAACGATGGACAATTAGCCATCAGGCATCTCTAATCCATCTCCATCACTACGTGTCTCACGAGCACCTCCTGGATTTCCAAATCCGCCACCTGGATTTGAACCACTATCATCAACCCAACCATTGTTTGTTAACATTAACAACAATACACCTCACCTCCTCAACAATACACCTCCACTTGCAAACATTTACCATTCACCACCAAATCTTGGAAACCAAGATTTTCCTAATCCTCCAAACATCATGGATTTTGTTCATCCAAATGACATGCCTCACATCCACAACATGTTTTGCCAATGTTGTAGCAATACAAGGCATGAAATTCAAATGCTTCGAAACCGTGTCAACTATATGTTCTCATACATTTGACACCACCTCGGCTCTTCCTTAAACCCACCTTACTTCCTGCATTAGCCGCATAGAAATCTTACCTCACCCCTCGGATTATATGGGAAAATGATATTTATCCCAAGATTTAGGATTTTTAATTGTTCTAGTTTAAGTTTCTTGTCTTATAGGCTTTAATGACAAATTTTATGTTTTATCCCTTATAATGGATTTAACATTATTTCCTTTTGTTGTGTTGATGATGGGTTTTTATTGCTTAACTGTATATGTGTGCATATGTGGTTGTCATATATATATTTTCTTGTCTACTAACTTTGTTTTGTAGCACGCATCCATTGCTTAATTCCTTGGTGCCCCAAGCGAGGGGGAGCATACATCAAGGGGGAGCACTTCCAATATTGTCTTTATTTTTTTACTTTGCATTCGTAACCAAGTCACTTAGCATTCGTCAAATCAAGACATGCAAGGAAGGCCTCTACAATGCTTTTTGCTTCGACAAAAAGGGGGAGAAGAAATGTAAACTCATCTACTAAATACTTATTTAGTAACTTTTAAATAAGCATATTAATAATTTGTCATCATAAAAGGAGGAGAGTGTTTAAATAAATATTCGCCAATAATGATATTTTATATTTAATGATTCTTCATGTTTTGAAATGAATAAATATACATGTCCCATACTATGTAAAAGTGTTAACTAAACAAGTTATTTAGTCGAAAGTTTACTTGACGACGACAAATCACTTAAGGTATGAATATGGCATTATTAAACATAGTTAATGATCAAAGAAAAATATTATCATTTGCATAAACCTTTTCTAATCAAATGATTTAAGTTAACACATGATTAATTATAAGCTAGTTATATTAATCATGTAAGACAAAATAAGATTAACCATAAGTGGAAACAATCTTTCCAAATCTTCCCAAATCTAGAAAATCTTTCCTTATTGGTGATAAGAAATATTTTGTTCTAGAAGAATCTAATAAACTAGTTTTATTAAGTACAAAACAATATTTTGTATAGATTTGGGGTTAATCACAAAAAAAAAAAAAATGACAAATGTTGTCCCAGCCCACCCACGGATCCACCTAATACAAGGAACTGATCCAGCTTGTGGTGGATCCGTGAGTCGCACGGACTAGCTGTCTGGGACAAATTTTGAATTTCAAATTGTTGCCTATAAATAGCAACCTTAAGTCTTCATTTTAGACAACTCTTGACAAAAAAAATCACACATCTTTTATCTTTTATATTCTTTGATCAATATACTTGTTACATAATCCATTACAAGTGATCAACTCATTACACTCTTTAGTGAAGAACACTTACGAAGACGTCAAACTTCAAGTTGTAATAGTTTAGTTGTGTCCCCATGATTGTGATAATCATTAATCTTGTATATCTTGTGTTGTGTGTTGTGTATATCATATGTGTATGACAGGTTAGTATTTAGGTCATAAAATACATAGTGTGTTAGACTGGTTCTATCTCGAAGTAGAACTCGATATTTAGCTTAGTACTAGAAAAAGTGTAAGCGACTTGTATGATTTTCTAAGCCTAAAGGGAGCTTGTTGACGTAGTAAAGATAACTCTCAAGTTGGGTACTTGGGGAGTGGAGTAGGGTGAAGAGGAGCTTCGTAGCCGAACCATTATAAATCATTGTGTCATCGGTTTGATCTTTCTTATCTTTACTTGTTCATACTTCGTAGATTACTTATTTACTTATTGCATCGCTATCATATATACTTGTGTATATCTCTTGAGTTCACATAAGTCGACAATCTGTTGGGAAAAACAAGTCAATTGGTCAACGTACTGCTAAGCAAAAGGTCAAAGTACTGCTAAGTAGAAAGTCAAGGTACT
>BQNB010024180.1:0-61010 GCA_026074375.1 Tanacetum coccineum
ATAAATTTTTTATTTCGAAGTATAAAATTTTATTTTAAAAAAATTTTCGAAGTATTTATACTTCGAAAAAAATATACTTCGAAGTATAAAACTTATATAAATTTTTTCGAATATTTTTTTAAAATATTCTTTTCGAATATTTTTTTTTAAATTGGTAGAGCATAATGAGTTAAACAGACCGGTACATGGAGTATTTATGGCTTTTACCCAAAAAAGTCATAGGATAAACGTGTTGACTACAAGTTACCGGTTAAACATAAAAAATGTACAAGTAGCAAGTAAAATTGCTGACGTGGCATACGGTTAAATGACTTATTTAAGAATTAGTAGAGTATAATGAGTTATACTTGTAAGTACGTAGAGTATTTATGGCTTTTACCCAATTAGTTTTAGGTGTTTGGCAAACTAACATTGGAAATCCATTTTTTTGCGTTTCAATAACTCAAGTCTCTATATATCTTACACCTACAAATTACGATAATGGCTGGTGTTCCCAACTCTCATGGTGGTTCTGGTCACAGTTCTGGTGGTGGGGGTACAGGTCACGATCGTGCTGGTTCAAGTTCTCATGATGATGAAGTCCATGCATGTTTTTAATGTGGTGCGAGCGACCATGATGCTGACCCGCGTACCAATGAGGGTCGTGTGGATTGTCCTAATGTTCAATGTATGAACTGCAAGGAGAAACATATTTCACTCTACTGTCCTAACTTGAAATTTAGTTCACCACCCGTGTAATAAAAGTGTTTTGAGGTATTTTTATTTATATATGAAGTCTGGAATCAAAGTAACAATTGCATGTGGCATAATGATGTGCGTTTAAATTAAACAAACGAATCCAGTGAATATTGTTTGTCTCGTAAGAATTAAGGAATATTGGGTTGTGTTTATTTTTGCAAAAAAACATGTGAGACGCGGTCAGACCGTCAAAGGGTTTGTTTTTTTCTTGTGAGTAAGAGACGCTCATATGTGAAACCTCTTACTGGGTAAGAGTCGGTGATTTGGTCTTACTGCCTCTGAATCTTACAGAACTCTCACCCACCTCCAAACCTTGAACATAAACTTTGTTATGATATAAAGAACTCGAGGGAATTCTAGAAAGAGATGATAAATGTTTGAGGAAGAAGACACATTAAAAAAAAGTGAAAAAATAGTACACTTTAGTAAAAATAGTCACGTGGGTGAGATGAAATAAAAGCTCAAGTGAATTACTTGATATTTTAGTCAAACTTTTTTATCTTTTTAAAAATAAATAATACTGTATATGTTTCTTCAATAAAGTTTTAAAAATTTTCCAATTTCATATAATCAATCATATGTAATGTGACATTTTTTATTATGTGACACATAAATTGAATCATTAAATTATTCTTTCTAGTTAAAAATACTTATGAGTTTATAGTTTGTTAAGTTTGAAATATATGTTTATAACTTTATTTTGCATTTTTTCAAAATAAATACATAAGTTATTTTTAATTTCAGTCAACAAAAAAATTTGATTGTATCCACGGTGATGTTTCAAAATAAATATAAATTACGAAAACGAACAACTAAAATTATTCAGACAATTGTAAAAAAACAAACAACATTATTTCATTCAGATTCAGACTTTATGGTCACCTCTTACCTATAAGATGTGATAGTCATATTCAAACCCAAAACATTTTATTGAAACAAACACATCCTTAATCTTCCTTATTCTCCCAATGAAAAAATTAAGTATGACTTGGGAAAAAATATTTTTGGTAAAACAAAGATTTATGGGATGTATTATCGAGATTTGTGGTTCATGAGATCATGGGAAAGTAACTAAGTCATGTTTTACCTATTAATAGATGAGTCAAGTTTTATAATAAATCACACAAAGTTTCACTAAAATGTACACGGGAAACCAAGTATAAACGAGTTGGTGTGAGCTTAACCTATTTAGGGCTCATTATATTAATGAGTTCGAGCATGATCTCGTACCCTATGATCTCGTACCCTTTTTCCAAAAACTCATTACACCATAGTGTTCTTTAATAGTTGATAGTCAAAAGCTCGATATAGTTTGCGAGACTAAATGAGTCTAAACAGTTAGCCTGTAAAACATATCCGTTTATATATGTAAATATACGTCGTGTACGTATGATTGTATATGTGTTTGTGTGTATTTATATATAGACCAACATACTTACGAGCTTGAGCTTAATGTACTTAAGAAGTTAAGCTCAAGCCGAGCTTTATTTAGTTTGGGCATATTACAAAAATAAATTGATTCATAGCTTGCAAATATTTCACGAGCAAAGCTTGAGCATTAGCAGACTCGGATTCAACTTTGTCGTTTAGCTTTGTTTAGTAGTCATAACTGTGAACATCTTAACGTTGAAAATAAAGTGATTATACACTAATTTACAAATCACATAGTATAAGATAAACAGATTAAGTATGTTGATTATTTATTGATGTGCATTTTTTTTTGGCAAAAATTGTTGAATTAAAAGTGAATCACAAAGGATCCAAAAGATGATATAATTAACAGAATGACTTGAGAACAAATAAAGATTCTTTTTTTTTTGAACGGCGATTTTATAATTAAAGAACTAGCAAGAAGCTAGGCTTACAAAGAAATAAGAGAAGGATTCTTGATCCACTCGTCCCTACTAAACGATTTCTTGCTTCTATAACGACACCAATAAAAAGAATTACAAATGACATCATCAAATAATGTCGCCTTCTTGTTATTATGACCTTCAAAAATCTTCTTATTCCGAAAGTTCCAAAGAAGCCACCATATCACATAGAAAACACCTTCAAGCATGCTTTTATTAGATTTCGGCATTTTAATGTTATCAATCCATGATCTCCAATTACCGTATGAATCAATATCGATATGAGGGACATCCCACCATCTAGCGATTAACTGAGAGACTCGCTTTAAGAACAAATAAAGATTCCTACCCGCCACTCATAAAATTGAGAGTAAATGCTAACGATAAATTGTGTACTACTAGTAATTAAAATTGAGTGTTTGAAGGCAACTTGAAAATGGAGAAATATAGGTAAACTTTGTAGTTGTTGTAAATACTTGAACGAAGATGATATAACTCGACCAGAAATGGGGTATTACTAACACTTTGGGGGTATTAATAACCTACCCCTTTTCAATAGGTTTAGAATGACATTTTTTGACACAAACAACACACACTAATTGTACTATGAGTAATCAATGTTGCTTCATAATTCTACAAATTCCCCCTTATTCTTTTTTTTACTAGTATATAATATAAGAGACACTTATCAACAAAAGTTACTGAGAACTTGAAAAGTTACGACTCAAAACCATGACAAACGACATATGGTTTACAAATTTTATAATCGAATGAAACAGGCTAGCTACACAACCACCAAATAACCTTTGAACGGCATCTCGTGAACATTGATAACACAAAAATTAAACCAGAAACCGTGAAACCGACAACCAGTGACTCTTCAAATCCATTGCGAAGAATTAGCCAATGATTGTACGTGTTAGTGATGTGAATTCAAGACACTTTAAACATATGCACAAATACATTTCAAAGTTATCTAAGAGTTTGTATACCATTTACTGACATATTTCATGGAGGTAATTTTGGTGTGCCTTTTTTGTATACCATTAACTGAGACATACTTCATTCGCTTCACCAATGCGGGTGCTCTCTCTTTCTTTTCTTGTGTCGCGTTCTATAGTTTTGAGAAACAATGTGATATGTTAAGATACAGTGGCCTGAAATGCTAGTGACACATTTGGTTTGTTACTGTCTCAATTATATGAACAAGAAATGCTACTACAACATAACATTGAAAGATGGATTGTTTAGAAGCAATAGTGGAAGCCCAAATTGGAGTCCATCAAGTAAGTTGTTATTATTTCTTTCACATGACCCAATTAAGTAATGTAACATTTGATGATGTATGTTTTTTTATAAGTTGGTTTGATTAAATAATGAAAATGAAATGTTGTTTATGGTGTTGTGATTGCTAAAATCTTCTTGTGTTTTTTATTTTCCTTATTATTTTAGCGTTTTGTATTAACTAATTCACATATAGTAAGTAACAAGCAATATTGACCGCGCGTTGTCGCGGGACATAATTTTTTTTTCAATTTATATTAAACTTCAACATTTTTTATAAAATCGTGCGTATGTTAGAAACATTGTAATATTGGGCTCGTTTTGTTCGCAATTGGAAGATCTTTCCGCGGATATTTTCTGATCTGAATGAATCGGTAGATATGTGTTATATATTTGATAAATAAAGTTTATTATATAAAAAAGTCGTGAATAGTTAAAAAGTGAGGGGCCGGTTAGTAAATTCTTTTTTTTCCTATTTATATTAAACTCTAACATTTTTTATAAAATCGTGCGTACGTCAGAAGCATTACAATATTGAGCACGTTTTGTTCGCAATTCGAAGATCTTTCCGATTGTAGTTTTTTATCTGAATGAATCGGTAAATATGCGATATATATTTGATAAATAATGTTTATTCTATAAAAAGTCGTAAATAGTTAAAAATTGAAGAGCCGTTTTGTAATTTTTCTTTTTGTTTTATTTTGGGCAGCTGAAAGTTTTTTTTACATTGGGCTGGTAATGGGCTTATAGTTTCGGCCCAACATCGTATGCAGAAAAAGACAAAAGAACGATCTCATGTTTAGTATATTGTATAATTGGAAGCCCAATATGGTAAGTTGTCTTTGCATCATATTTTTGTACTTTTAATTGCTATGAATATAAACATTTTACATAAACAAACAAACAGTTTATAATTATAAATATACACATTTGGTGACAAAAACGCAGTCGTTTTGACTGTGGGCCCTTAGCTACAGTAACGGGCCAGCCCGAACAGTGTAGTTTTTGTTTTTTTTGTTTTTTTTTAATATAAATTTGTATGCACAAAGTAGGAGGAAAAAAAAATATTACAAAAGTTTCAATTTATTCAGATAAAAAAAATACCCGCGGAAACATCTTCATTTGATAAATGAAAATAGACATTAGGGCTTGAGAGTACCTGTTTCTGTTAAGAAATTGAATGATGTTTGGTTGTTGATTTTTGATTAAGTGAAATGAGGATGAACCCTAACCCCCATATCTACTTTTTCTCTCTTCTCGCTTCCGGATTTTCATTATTAACCAGGTTTTTCGCTTTTGGCGCGGAGCGCGAGGTTTTGAGTCAACGGAAGGATAATTTAAAGACTATTTTCGTATAGTAAGTTAATTATGAAGGACTAACTTTGCGAACGACCGATAACCCAAAGACTATTTTTATAAATTGTTTTTTGAATTTTTTACGAAAATAGTCTTTCGGTTGGAGTTCCGTTTTAAAGTTAGTCATTAAGGACTAACTCTGCAACGGACCGATAACCTCGAAGACTATTTTCGTATGTTAGTATTTTATAATTTTGTTTTTATAAAATACAATATATATTAAACTTCAATATTTTATATAAAATCGTATGTATATCAAAAGTATTGCAATATTAAACTCGTTTTGTTCGCAATTCGAAAATCTTTCCAATGGCATATTTTTTACGAATAAATCGATAGATATAAGTTTCATATTTGATAAATGAAGTTTCTAGTATAAAAAAGTCGTAAATAAGTAAAAGTTCGAGGTTATTTTAGTAACGTCTCACATAATTTGAAGGTGTGTTTTGTAAGTTTTATTTTAATATTAAAACAAAGTTGCACGATTATATATGAAGTATGATATAAAGACCCCCTAAAAAGCATTTATACCCTTGTATGTTCTGTTTTTTATTTTTTTTTATTTTTTTTATTTTCATAATGTTGTTTACATTATAAAACTGTGAAACTGAAAGTGCGAAACAAAAATGATAAAGTTTAACAAGTCAAAAGCATTAAACTGTCAAAAATTACGGAATAGAAATTGATAAAATAATTGTGCTGACTGTAAACTAGACACAAGAAATCAAAAGTACGAAAAATGTGTCATTTTTGTAAGCTAAAAGGGATACCAATAGTAGCACTCTAAATATATATATAGGAAAAAGATCCTTTAAAGTTCATTTGAACTTTAGAGGAAATATTCCCTCACATAGATAATATCGTGGCCTACTGCGGGACCCGGTTGTCTTTATCATTATGAGAGAACTTTACTTCTAAAGTTCAAATGAATTTTAGAGGACATCTTTCTTGCTTGCTATGAGCGTGACTGCGACTCTGAACGGTCTTTCTTTGCCGGTTGCCTAGGCTCTTAAAACCGACAGAATGACCCGGTAACGTTGCACACATATTGTGTTCGTTTTTTTTGAGAGAAGTGATATATGAAACTATGGAAGGATAGTAGATTACTCGGAAACTCACTAATAAGTTATAATCTTATTTCTAACAAGGATTTCTACCCGCTGAGCGTCTGTATACGATAAAAAAAATGTTTGTACACGATACTATTGCAGATGTTCGAAGAGCAAGTAATTTTTTTCACTCAAGTCAGAGTCGGGTCTTTTATCAAAATTAACTGTTGATACAAAAGTTAGGTCGGGTATTGTTTAGCCCGAATAGGCGGCTATTCGAGTATGTAATGCCTTATTCATGTATCAAGTGAACTTGTTTGAAGGACCCTGCACAAGGAATAAAACACCATTAATCTTATCGTGGGAGCGGATCCCACGATTGGACTCCGGCGTGAGAGTAAGTATATAGTTTTTGGGGAGTAATCGAATGTAATTAGGGTTTTTGCCAGATACCTGTATTGATGACAATTGCCTTCCTTTTATAGGCTAAATATTCATTAGGGTTTCCATAACTTTCGGCCCAAGACACGGTCGATATCGTAGAGATTCGGAATTATCCAAATTGAATTAAATAAGTAAAGCATATCTCTTATTTAATTAGGTTATCCTTTTTTAAAGATAACTTGTGAAGATACCGCGGCCACAGACAACGTGCCGGTAGTCGCGACCCGTAGGTCCAGGAGGCCGTGACCGCGATGCGTGGGCCGGAGGCCCATTATCAGCTACCAAGCCCATAATAGTATGAGTGGGTCGAGCTGGTCCATACTATACGTCATCATGTCCCCCCAGTCTAGGAGATGTGGCCGTGGCCGGGACCGCGGTCATGGTTCCTAGACTACAAATACCTCGAACCTTACTGGAAACGCGTAACCTCCGAAACCGTATGGTGAGCCCCGTAGCGTAAGAATAGGACCCATTTATCAAGAAATGACGAAAACGGCTGAATGATGGGACGCGTGGGCCCACAACCGGTTCATCTGCCTCTCAATCGTAGCCATCCAAAAAGTAAGTGGATGACACGTGTCAAACATCCAACTCACATTAGTCGAGGACATAGTATAAATAGGGCGAGCGAGCATTGTGCATGTTTCCACAGTTTTCGAATCAAAATCGTCATTTTTACATACACAACCGTACCAGGCACTTATTCCCACGGAATCCCCTCACTGCAGGTTAGTACACAACGCCTCTTTGTAAAACTAATTAAAAATGGGTAGGGATACAATACAACTCGAGAACGCCGTATCAACCATCTCCCAAGAGTATCTGCTAGAGTTTACCTCCGAGTACGGTATACCAGAGGGCTTGCATCCTGAGTTGCCTGGTCCAGAGGAAACGATCGTGGAGTTTCCGGAGGGCAAAGTCGGTGTGTACACCAAGTTTTTTGAGTTTGCAAATTTTCGCATCCCCATATCACAATTCCTCTTTGATATCCTTGGTCATTACCAAATTTATTTGTCACAATTGTCAGTGATAGGCGCGGCCAAAGTGAGTCACTTTGAAATCAACTGCCGCGTCCTGAACATAATTCCCACACTGAATTTATTCCGTGTGTTCTACATTCCTTCTTTCAACTCGGGATGGATGTCTTTTAGCAAACGACCAGGGAAAAACACCCCACAGTGTTATACAAAACCCCTGGACTCCTTGAAAAACTGGAACAATCGATTTTTCTGGGTGGACGAGAAAATATTTCCCACCGTCGTGGACTGGCGCACAAACGCTCCGAAGGATGGGATGCCAGCAGCGAACTCCTATTCCGCGGCGGACGTGACAATATTGAACACACACCGTACCCCTATCCAAAAACAACCCGAAGCCCTGTTATGCCTAGTAGGGCTGAGCCGGAGATACTTTCTAGGGACGACGTGTACCTTATATTTTTCTATGACGATGACCGGGATGGGTGTTTATAAACTGTTTTTTACTTCACATATTCACGAAAATATACTAACAATTCCTTTGTGAATGCAGATATGGACTTGTTCAACTTTATCAATGCTCCAAATCCCACCAAGGTGAAGACTAAGACCCGTCCTCGTGCCGCCCATGAGGTACCACTCCTAACTGTCACTGCAAGTCGTGTGATAGAAATGGAGGATGTGGTTGTGGCGTCAGAATCCTCAGAAACACCATCCACCATAGAGAAGTCGCCGCTGGACTTTGCCAACGAAGACCCACCCCAGACAATCACTGAGAGGGGCGGAACAGAAGATCGAGTCCAGGACGAAGTGGCCTATGAAATCCCTTCAACAGGAAATGCATCGACCACAGGGGTCGCTCTAGAAACTGGCCTGGAGGAGGAGGTGGCCACCATGGGGGCCCTTGTGAACAAAGGGCGTCGCAAAAGGGGTAATAATAAGGCGGAAGAAAATGCGCCGCCTAAAGTATTGAGGAGGGATCATGACGCCTTCCGCCCTACGCAGAGTACCCGCAGAGGGAAATCCCAAGCTTTAATGGGGTTAGATACGGGCTCCATCTTATCCACGCCTGCTGCACAAGACCCTTCTACTGCTACGAAAAGTGTGATCGATCCAGAACCGTTGTCCTATGCGAAACCGCAACCGGACCCCGAGCAAGACATGACCCAGTAAGTGATCCAGTCCTAACGTGTCCCTTGTTTGATGTTGTTCGTCAAAGTGTAATACTAACAAATCATATGTGCCTCATAATGTGAATGCAGATCTTCCAAGGAAGCGGCTACCGAGATCCCCACCGAAAAGGTTGCTACCACGGAGGTTAACATCCAGTTCTCCGTGAGGAGTCCGGAGTCAGGGAGATCGACCTCCGTCCCCTCCGTGGTAGGGTCACCGGGGGGTATCTATCAACCGGGGTGGGGCGTGACTAACGACTGCCGCCTGGATACCCCAGACGCGTGCCAAGACATGGTGGATCACATAGTGCCACCAGGGTATTTCTCTGAACTGCGCCACTTGCCCAATGCAGATTTTCTTAGCCAGTATAACATAAACCTGGCGCGGCAAGTGGCCATGGGTTCTCAACTAAGGCTGAGGTTTGAGCAAGAGGTCAGGCTACTGAAAAATGAACAAGAGGTCAGGTTACTGAAGAAAGCCAAAGCCCAGATAGCCAGACGGGATCAGAGGATCCAAGTGAGGGAGGAAGAAATAAAAAGGTTGGATCAAGAAAATTAAATCCATCAAGGTTGTGGAAACGGAAGTGCACGGCCTCTGTAATCAGGCGAAGAACTTAGAGAAGAACCCGCTCGAGGCTGAGGTAATATGAAGAGAGGTCGCAGAGAGCCTAAAAACGGTTGGACTAGGCTTAAGGCACTTAGAAAGCTCCTGTGCCCAGATCGCGGATCTTCAATTAAGCAACAATCAGCTGTCCGAGCAAGTGTCTACTCTCCAGACTCAAGTAACGGGCGAGGAAAAGATAAAGGCCGCGTTTGAAGAATTCAAGAAATATGAGGATGACAAGGTTGAACATCGGTGTGCGGAGATGGATGCTCGTCTGGATAAACTAAGTGTGGATTTTGATGAAGAGTTGTATCCGCACATGTTGACAGTGATCGCGGGCCGTCGCTGGGTCATTGGGCACAGCCTACGCCTTTCCGTTATGAAATGTGCCGAATCTTCAAAGATAAGGCAGGCATTTGCTGATGTGGTGTCCGCAGGACTTGCCAAAGGTATGAGCGAAGGCCTAAAATACGGTATAGAGCACGGGAAGGCTGGCCGAGACTTAGCGGATATTGAGGCATATGACCCGGAGGCCAATAGTAAGTTAGTCAAAGCCTTCCAAGACTTGAAGGATCTAAAGTATCCGATGGTGGATAAACTGGAGAGATTGAAGGATGCCCCGATGCAGCTAATCATGGCATCTTTACATTTAGAGAGTGATACAGGAGAAGATGCCCCTCAGTGGATCTGTGACCTCCGCCCGAGCTCCTCCCAACTAAAGATCCCCGTATACCCCGAGGTACGCGATCCTAAAGATCCTTGGGCCGTCAAAGAAGAGGTGATGTTGGAGGATGCTATTGTGGCTAACATAAGCCGGGCGGAAAAGAAAAAGAAGTGCAGGGTGGTCTGCCGCACCCACGAGATTGGTTCCGCTCACCACGTTAGATCTGACGGTATCCCTGTATCAGCGCCTACCGTTGTTCCCCACGGGCTAGTGATTTTGTTAGCTGATGCCGCCACACAGATTAAGGCGGCTGACAAAGAAGAGGAACCACATTCGAGACTACAGCAATCCATTTCATTGCCTCCTGTCAATAATTTGTAAAGGAAGTAGTGCAGCTTGTTGCACTTAGACAATATTTTTGATGGAACCCACGGATGTCCGTGGGTAACCATATTGTACATTAGTTCACTAGTTTAATAGTAATGTATATTGTGTTGCACGTATAGTGACTTATATTCTCCGTGGGAGTCTTTGCCCATGTAGCTAACGTCTTAGGTACATAAGCTAGAATACAGGATCCATGGCCATTGGGGTTGCAACTCGCTTACACGGTAAGCAATTATTAGGGTGCTTAACCTGTAGATATCCAAGGATATCTATCATATTATGTATGCATGTATAGAATAACAAGTAAATTATACTAAAGAAAAGAAAGATTCACTTAGAAAAAAATTTCATATAAAGAAGTCGCGAGGTTAGCTAGACCCCGCGGAATTTTATTCATAACTTGAAATCAAGAAGTGGAATAAAATACATGGATTACTTTATTAGGGGTCCTAATCATAATGCAAACTCAACCATGCCGTTGCTCAGAGATAACATTTCTTGAGATTGGCGATGTTCCACATCCGCGGAAGGACAGTGTCGTCCATAGACCTTAGCCGGTACGCTCTGTCTCCGAGTGCTTCCGTGACCTCATAGGGTCCTTCCCATTTTGGGCTAAGCTTTCCCCCATTCATAGCATGACTTGCCTCATTACTACGATAAAAAAAGTCTCCGGGTCTAAAAGTGACACCACGGACCCTAGCGTTGTAATACTTTGTCATTTTCAATTTTGCCCTGGCTTCACGAATTGCTGCGCGTTCACGCCGTTCTTCCAGTAAGTCCAAATTTAGCCGTAGCTCTTCATTATTGTATATGACGTCTACTACCACGGTGCGGTATGTTGGCATTCTGATTTCTGCTGGTATGACGGCTTTCGTTCCATAGGTCAAAGAGAAAGGGGTATCACCATGGCTTGACTTAATCATCATACTATGGGCCCAAAGGACATGGGGAAGTTCTTCTATCCAATTCTTGTTTCCTTCGCCCAGACGGGCCTTGATTCCTTCACCCAAGCTCCGGTTTGCTCTTTCCACGAGTCCATTGGACCGCGGATGTTTCACTGAGGCAAAGCGTTGTGTGATATTCAACTTTTCACACCAATCCTTGAACGGGTTGTCGTTAAACTGTTTACCGTTGTCCGAAACTATTTCCCCTGGGAGACTGAAGAGGCATACTATGTTGTCCCACACGAACTTCTTCACCTGATTGCCGGTGATTGTCGTCATGGCTTTCGTCTCTATCCACTTCGTGAAATAGTTCATAGCGACTATCAAAAACTTGACCTTTCCTGGTCCCTCCGAGAAAGGACCTGTTATGTCAATTCCCTACTTGTAGAATGGTCACGGAGCCGTGATGGGGGTTAGCGGTTGTTGGGGGTTTCTTGGCACGGGACGATGTATTTGACAATCGTTACATGTGCGTATCATATTTCGTGAGTCTCGATGCATGGTCGGCCAATAATATCCTAATTGCATGGCTTTGGCCACCACGGACCGTGAACCTGCGTGCATACTACACGACCCCTCATGAATTTCTCGGATCACATAATCCGCTTGGAGTGGTCCAACGCACCTGAGCCACGACTTTAGGAATGACCGCCTATAAAGAACCCTTTCTAACAATTCGTACTGTCTAGCCTTGATACGGAGTTTGCTTGCCTCCTTTCTATCATCGGGAAAGGTCCCATCTTTTAAATATTCCATTATCGGGGTCATCCATGTTGGTCCCTCTTCCTCTACTACTGTCGCCACTTCATCCTCTTGTATGGATTTCTCTTTAAGAACTTTGACCAAGACCTGTTTTGATAAGTGCGCAAAACTGGTTGACGCGATTTTGCTCAGGGCATCCGCTTTTTTGTTTTTACTTCTTGGGACTTGGCTTATGGAAAAGTTAGTGAAGTCGCTGATCCGGCTTGTGTCCTTCTCAAGGTACTTGACCATATTCTCTTCTTTGGCGACGTATGTCCCTAGGACTTGGTTTGCCACCAGTTTAGAATCTACACTCACGTGCACATTGCGCACCCCCATCTGCGCTGCTATTCAAAGGCCAGATATTAGTGCCTCGTACTTTGCCTCATTGTTAGAAGTGGTGAACTGAAACCTTAGCGCGTAGGTAAACTCCGTTCCCTCCGGGCTTGTCAGTATTAGGCCAGCGCTTGATCCATCTACACATGATGATTCATCCGTAAATAATGTCCACGGCTCTTGTGGGATTTCTACCACTGACGTATCTGGTGGTGCTTGTCCGGCTTCTCGACAAGGAAATCTGCTAGAATCTGTCCTTTCACGAATGTCCTTGGCAGGTACGTGATATTGTGTTCTCCCGGCATAACGCTCCATTTTTGTAATCGCTCGGCCACATCGGGGCGTGATATTATTTGTTTGATGGGTTGGTCGGTGATAACTGCGATAGGGTGCGCTTAGAAATATCTTCGTAACCGCTTGGCTGTAAAAACCAGTGCTAGGACTAGTTTTTCCATTGGGGTATAGTTTAGTTCGGGGCCCTGCAATGCACGGCTTACGAAATAGACTGGCGTCTGAACCGTGCCCCTTTCAGTCATCAGGACCGCACTAATAGCTCCGTGGGAGGCGGACAGGTATACAATCAGTTCCTCCTTTGGTTTGGGTGCTACCAGCAAGGGTAGCTTCGACAAGTGTTGCTTCAGTTGCTTGAAGGCTTGTTCCGCTTCTGGTGTCCAATGGAAGTCACTCTTTTTAATGCACTTCTTCAAAGTTTTAAATAGCGGTAAGGACTTTTCCACTGACTTGGAGAGGAATCTGTTCAGACTAGCCAACTTTTCATTAAGGCTCTGGACCTCTTTGATTGTCCGTGGGGACGGCAGTTGCAGCACGACTTTTGTTTTGTCTGTGCACGGTTTTATCCCTTCCGGGCTAATCATGTACCCCAAGAACATTTCTTCCACTGTCCCAAATGTACATTTTTTGGGGTTGAGCTTCATGTTGATTCTTCGTAACGTACGGAACGTTTCATCAATATCTCTTAGCATCTCTGCTTCTGTGTGACTTTTAATAACCAAGTCTATTAGTGCAAATATTACGATATTTAATCTATGCGATCTCTTTATGTTTTGGTGATGACAAACATGTAACTTGTAATACATAACGTAAAGTACGCAAGTTACTCGTAATCACAAATCATCAATGCATACATGCATCAACAACACTCGATGTCTCAAGTCTGCATCAACACCGACATTTGTTTGCACCCGACGTAAATCACGTAAGGTATGTACAAACAAATTAAACTTGTAGGATGATCAAAGAAAAATATTTTTTTTCTTAACCATTACATTTCTACAAAAGTATTTTTCACAAAAATAAATAAACACAAAATACTTTTTAATAAAAGAAATGTTTTATTTAAATATAAAATTTGAAATCTGGTTTTCCCTCAAAATAGAAGCTTCTATACCAGATACAACCTTCCCCACAAAAAGATAAAAAAAAAAAAGAGCGAAGTCTAGGCGGCGGCCCCCTTATATATAAGGGACCGCCAGGACCGCCATTGACAGACTGGCAGTTTTCAGCTCCTATAAATAGTGGATCACCTCCAACCATTTGAACAACCCTTTTGCACGAATTTCTCTTAGTTCTTTCTCTCTCTAGATCTCACTAAATCTCTCTAAATCTTTGATCATTTAACTTGTTTAATCTTGTTTAAATGTGATGAAGCCGCTGATCAGGCTATGTCCTTCTCAGGTACTTGACCATATTTTTCTTTTCGGCACGTATGTCCCTAGACTTTGGTTTGCCACCAATTTAGAATCTACACTCACGTTTACATTGCGCACCCCCATTTGCGCTGCTATCCGAAGGCCAGCTATTAGTGCCTCATACTCTGCCTCATTGTTAGAAGCTGTGAACTGGAACCTTAGCGCGTAGGTAAACTCTGTTCCCCCCGGGCTTATCAGTATTAAGCCAGCGCCTGACCCATCTACACATGACGATCCGTCCGTGAATAATGTCAATGACTCTTGTGGGATTTCGACCACTGACGTATCTGGTGGTGCTTCGTCCGGCTTCTCGACAAGGAAATTCGCTAGGATCTATCCTTTCACGGATGTCTTTGTCCGGTACATGATATTTTGTTCTCCCAGCATAACGCTCCATTTTTGTAATCGCCCGGCCACATCGGGGCGGGATATTATTTGTTTGATGGGTTGGTCGGTGATAACTGCAATAGGGTGCGCATGGAAATATCTTCGTAACCTCTTGGCTGCGAAAACCAGTGCGAGGACTAGCTTTTCCATTGGGGTATAGTTTAGTTCAGGGACCTGCAAAGCTCGACTTACGAAATAGACTGACGTTTGAACCGTGCCCCTTTCAGTCATTAAGACTGCACTAATAGCTCCGTGGGATGCGAACATGTATACAATCAGTTCCTCCTTTGGTTTGGGTGCTACGCACATGGTAGCCCCCCCCCTTTTTTGGTATCGACAAGTGCTGCTTCAGCTGCTTGAAGGCTTGTTCCGCTTTTGATGTCCAATGGAAGTCACTCTTTTTAATGCACTTCTTCAAAGTTTTGAATAGCGGCAAGGATTTTTCCGCGGACTTAGAGAGGAATCTGTTCAGACTAGCCAACTTTCCATTGAGGCTCTGGACCTCTTTGATTGTCCGCGGGGACGGGAGTTGTAGCACAGCTTCTGTTTTATCTGGGCACGGTTTTATCCTTTCCGGGCTAATCATGTACCCCAAGAACATTCCTTCCATTGCCCCAAACGTACATTTTTTAGGATTGAGCTTCATGTTGATTCTTCGTAACATACAAAACGTTTCATCGATGTCCCTTAACATCTCTGCTTTTGTGTAACTCTTAATAACCAAGTCGTCGACGTACACTTCTATGTTTCGACCAATTTGGCTGTCAAAAGCTTTGTCCACCAGCCGCTGGTATGTGGCGCTAGCATTTTTGAGGCCGAAGGGCATTTTGGTATAACAATATACCCCTTGGCTGGTGTGGAAAGCCGCTTTCTCTTCATCTGACTCTGCCATCTATATTTAGTGGTAGTCTTTATAAGCGTCCAAGAAACACTTAAAGGGGTAGACGTAGAGAGATTCAACGTTCCAGTCAATTTTAGGAAGGGGGTAACAATCCTTCAGACATGCCTTGTTTAGGTCCGTGAAATCTATGCACATCCTCCAGCTACCGTCATGCTTTTTCACCATGACTGGATTGGACAGCCAGTCGTGATAATAAACTTCTCTCATGATCCTCACCTCTACTAGTTTTTGTACCTCCGCTTGGATGGCTCTAGCACGTTCCGGGGCCTGGCCCCTTTTCTTATGTCGAACAGGAGAATATCCTTCCCGGATATTAAGTCGATGTTCAGCTATTGATCGTGGTACTCCTGTCATGTCTAACGGCTGCCATGCGAATATATCCAAGTTTTCCTTCAGGAGTGAGCATAGATCCGTCCGTTCTTTCGCGGATAACGTCCCTTCGATTGCCACTTCTTGATCCAGGAAATTCGGATGTAGGGCTATTTTAAAATTTTCATGACGGACTTCAGCCTCTTCGAGTATCTCCTTGGATGATGTGGTCACTGTGGCGCACTCAGCGGGTATTAAGATTGTGCTACAGATAGTGACTATTCCTCAGTCGACCGGGAACTTAAGCATTCCGTGGGATGTGGATTTGTATTTCTCTTATTCCAGGTATTCCAATGATACTGTTATACGGTTCACGATCATGAAATTCATCCATGCTTTTGTAGCATGATCTGCATCTCCTATTGTTACCAAGAGCCTAAGTTGTCCCAGCGGCCTATAGTTTCTCCACTAAAACCGGTTAACGACGTCGTTGCCGGGACCATTTGGCTCTTGATTTTTGGTCGGAGCCGGTTGAAGCAGTGTTCGTAGAGCACTTCTATTGAGGAACCCCCGTCTACATACATGTGGTGGATCATGTGTCCGTCAATTTCTGCTTCTATAACAAGCGGACCTTCTGTCCCCTTGCTGGTAGTCAGTGGTGGGAACGTAATTTCGCTGACACGGGCAAAGATTTGAGACACTTTTTGCCTTGTCGTTCTATGCCACGATTATACCATATAGATTGCCAGGGACTTGTCTTTGGCCAGGGCTTCCTTCTTTCCAACCTTCATTTGATCTCGACCTTGTTTAATTTCTTTAATCAAATGCGAGAGTTATCCTGCTCGCACAAACTCTTCAATCTGCTTTTTTAACTGCATACATTCGTTCGTACTGCGTCCTTTATCATTGTGGAAGTCGCAAAACTTGTTGCTGTTTCTCTTCTCCACCAGGGTTACCATGGGTGGTGGTGGTTTGAATTTTTCTGCCTCGGCCGCGAGGATTTCTTTGTGTGTTTTGATAAGGGGGTAAACCCGCTATACCCCCGTCCTTCCCTTGACTGACCTCGGAAATCAGATTTCCGCTCGGAAGCATGCCGTTTAGGCTGATCCTGTGGTTTCCACAGTGTGTGACCTTTCTTTTTGGAAGCAGCGGCGGTTTCTCCTCGTATGAAGGCAGTAATGACTGTCATCATTTCTTCCATGGTCTTTGGAACGTGTTTGTTGAGGCGCTTTGTCAACTCAGGGTTGTTAACCCCATGCATGAATTCGGAGATTCACATGCACTCAGGGGCTCCCTTCATGCGCCCAGTCTCAACTTTGAACCGCTCCATGAAATCCTCAATGGTCTCTCCATCCTTTTCCTTGATATTATGGATTTCCACTGGATCTTTTATGTACTTCTTTTGCTGCATGAAATATGCTAAGAAGGCCGCTTTGAGGTCCTTGTATACGTCTATGCTTTCCGGAGGAAGCTCATCGAACCACACTCTCGCAGTCCCTATTAAAGTAGAATTGAACATATGACACCACGTAGGCATTGCCCAGCGTTCCACCTGTGCTGCGGCTTAAAATTTTTTTACGTGATCCTCTGGTTTCCTAGTTTCGTCATAGGTTTTCACGTTATTAGACATTCGTGTTTTCCTCAAACTTTTGAAAATACGGATTCGAGGTGCGAATGGATCCACTTCTTCGCATGACCAGGGCACTGCTAAATCGTCTTCATCTGTAGGTTTGTGCCTTTTTGACTTTGACTTTCAGTGTCCTCCATCGCTGGTGCCGCTCTCCGATACGCGAGATAATGGGGATTCACTTTCCCTTCCTCTTTTCATGATACTAGAGCGACCCTTGTCGCGAGAGTGATGCCCGCTTCCGGCTCTTGTCCTGTAGGAGGAGCATGTATTACCATATGATTCTTTGATGCCACGGGAGCGGTCTCTACTTCGAGGACGATCCTTGCTAAGAGAAGAGTCCCGTCTGTGAGGGCGACCTCTACTGTGAGAATGATCCTTAGAGATTTCCCTGTCCGACCCAGACTTAGTTGTGCTTGGTGATTAAGTGTCGCTAAGTCAATCAAATACGCTCTGCCTCCGATGACCTAGCCGGCCAAACACGTTTCCATCGTTGTCTTTCAAGCGATCCCTCTCCTTGGGCCTTTCCGACGGGTTACGATACCTTGCGGACAAGGTCCCCGCACTTAAGTTTTGAGAGCCCTCTCGTATTCTTCGACTTCTCTTGGTATTATCCCCAAAGTCCAGCATAGTATGAACTTCTTTTCGCTTGTCACGACGAATCTTATCCATAATAACCGGCAAGATATCCTCGTAATGTTCCTCACAAAAGTGTAGGATGTTCACCCTGGGTGCGGTATCCATTTCCTTCGGCGTCTTTTCTTTAGTTGAAGTTTTCGTGACAGTGGTCACAATAGGGGCTGTGTTAGCCATTGTGCTCATTTTTATGAGAGTAATTCCTAGTGTTAAGTCCTACGGATGGCGCCAACTTGTTGATACAAAAGTTAGGTCGGGTCTTGTTTAGCCCGAATAGGCGGCTATTCGAGTATGTAATGCCTTATTCTTGTATCAAGTAAACTTGTTTGAAGGACTCTGCACAAGGAATAAACACCGTTAATATTATCGTGGGAGCGGATCCCATGATTGAACTCCGGCGTGAGAGTAAGTATATAGCTTTTGGGGAGTAATCGAATGTAATTAGGGTTTTTGCCAGATACATGTATTGATGACAATTGCCTTCCTTTTATAGGCTAAATAATCCTTAGGGTTTCCATAACTTTCGGCCCAAGACACGGTCGATATCGTAGGGATTCAAAATTATCCTAACTGAATTAAATAAGTAAAGCATATCTCTTATTTAATTAGGTTATCATTTTTTAAAGATAATTTGTGAAGATACCGTGGCCACGGACAACGTGCCGGTAGTCGTGACCCGTAGGTCCAGGAGGCCGTGACCGCGATGCGTGGGCCTGAGGCCTATTATCAGCTACCAAGCCCATAATAGTATGAGTGGACCGGGCCGGTCCATACTATACGTCATCATGTCCCCCTAGTCTAGGAGATGTGGCCATGGCCGGGACCGCGGTCACGGTTCCTAGACTACAAATACCTCGAACCTTCTTGGAAAAGTGTAACCTCTGAAACCGTATGGTGAGCCCCGTAGCGTAAGAATAGGACCCATTTATTAAGAAACGGCAAAAACGGCTGAATGATAGGACATGTGGGCCCACAACCGATTCATCTGCCTCTCAATCGTAGCCATCCAAAAAGTAAGTGAAGGACACGTGTCAAACATCCAATTAGGCACATTAGTCGAGGACATAGTATAAATAGGGGAAGCGAGCACTATGCATGTTTCCATAGTTTTTGAATCAAAACCGCCATTTTTACACACACAACCGTATGAGGCACTTATTCTCGCGGAATCCCCTCACTGCAGGTTAGTACACCACGCCTCTTTGTAAAACTAATTAAAAATGGGCAGGGATACAATACAACTCGAGAACGCCGTATCAACCATCTCCCAAGAATATCTGCTAGAGTTTACCTCCGAGTATAGTATACCAGAGGGCTTGCTTAATTGTCAGTGATAGGCGCGACCAAAGTGAGTCACTTTGAAATCAACTGCCACGTCCTGAACATAATTTCCACACTGAATTTATTTCGTGTGTTCTACATTCCTTCTTACAACTCAGGATGGATGTCTTTTAGCAAACGACCAGGGAAAAACACCCCACAGTATTATACAAAACCCATGGACTCCTTGAAAAACTGGAACAGTCGATTTTTCTATGTGGACGAGAAAATATTTCCCACCGTCGTGGACTGGCGCACAAACGTTCCGAAGGATGGGATGCCAGCAACGAACTCCTATTCTGCGGCGGACGTGACAGTATTGAACACACACCGTACCCCCATCCAAAAACAACCCAAAGCCTTGTTATGCCTAGTAGGGCTGAGCCGGAGACACTTTCTGGGGGACGACGTGTACCCTATATTTTTCTATGACGATGACCGAGGTGGGTGTTTATAAACTGTTTTTTACTTCACATATTCATGAAAATATACTAACAATTCCTTTGTAAATGCAGATATGGACATGTTCAACTTGATAAGTGCCCCAAATCCCACCAAGGTGAAGACTGGGACCCGTCCTCGTGCCGCCCACGAGGTACCACTCCTAACTGTCACTGCAAGTCGTGTGAAAGAAATAGAGGATGCGGCCGTGGCGTCAGAATCCTCAGGAAGACCGTCCACCATAGAGAAGTCACCGTTGGACTTTGCCAACGAAGACCCGCCCCAGATAATCACTAAGAGGGGCGGAACAGAAGATCGAGTCCAGGACTAAGTGGCCTATGAAATCCCTCTAACAGGTAATGCATCGACCACGGGGTCGCTCTAGAAATAGGCCTGGAGGAGGAAGTGGCCGCCATGGGGCCCATTGTGAACAAAGGGCACCGCAAAAGGGGTAATAATGAGGCGGAAGCAAATGCACTGCCCAAAGTATTGAGGAGGGATCATGACGCCTTTCGCCTTGCGTAGAGTACCCGCAGAGGGAAATCCCTAGCTTCAATGGGGTTAGATCCTGGCTCCATCTTATCCACGCCTGTTACACAGGACCCTTCTACTGCTATGAAAAGTATGAGCGATCCAGAACCGCTGTCCTATGTGAAACCGCAACCGAACCCTGAGCAAGACATGGCCTAGTAAGTGATCCAGTCCTAATGTGTCCCTTGTTTGATGTTGTTCGTCAAAGTATAATACTAACAAATAATACGTGCCTCATAATGTGAATGCAAATCTTCCAATGAAGCGGCTACCGAGATCCCCATTGAAAAGGTTGCTACCACGGAGGTTAACATCCAGTTCTCCGTGGGGAGTCCGGAGTCAGGGAGATCGACCTCCGTCCCCTCCATGGTCGGGTCACGCGTGCCAAGACATGGTGGATCACATAGTGCCACCAGGGTATTTCTCTAAACTGCGCCACTTGCCCAATGCAGATTTTCTTATCCAGTATAACATAAACCTGGCGCGGTAAGTGGCCATGGGTTCTCAACTAAGGCTGAGGTTTGAGCAAGAGGTCAGGCTACTAAAAAAGGCCAGGTCCAAGATAGCCAGACGGGATCAGAGGATCCAAGTAAGGGAGGAGGAAATAAAAAAGCTGGATCAAGAAATTAAATCCCTCAAGACCGTGGAAACGGAAGTGCACGATCTTCGTAATCAGGCGAAGAACTTAGAGATCCTGCTTGAGGCCGAGGTAGATATGAATAAGGTCACGAAGGCTAAAAATGTGGGACTGGCTAAGGAATTAGAAAGCCTCCGTGCCCAGTTCGCGGGTCTTCAAGTTAGCAACAATCAGCTGTCCGAGCAAGTGTCTACTCTCCAGACTTAAGTAACGGGCGAGGAAAGGATAAAAACCGCTTTTGAAGAGTTCAAGAAATACAAGGATGACAAGGTTTAACAGCGGTGTGCGGAGATGGATGCTCGTTTGGATAAACTAAGTGTGGATTTTGATGAAGAGTTGTATCCGCACATGATGACAGCGATCGCGAGCCATCGCTGGGTCATTGGGCACGGCCTGCGCCTTTCCGTTATGAAGTGTGTCGAATCTTCAGAGATAAGGCATACATTTGCTGATGTGGTATCCACAAGACTTGCCAAAGGTATGAGCGAAGACCTGAAATATGGTAAAGAGCACAGGAAGGCCGGCCGAGACTTAGCGGATATTGAGGCATATGACCCGGAGGCCAATAGTAAGTTAGTCAAAGCCCTCCAAGACTTGAAGGATCTGAAGTATCCGATAGTGGATCAACTGGAGGGGTTGAAGGATGCCCCGATAGAGCTAATCATAACATCTTTACATTTAGAGAGTGATACCGGAGAAGATGCCCCTTAATGGATCCGTGACCTCAGCCTGAGCTCCTCCCAACTAAAGATCCTCGTATACCCCGAGGTACGCGATCCTGAAGATCCTTGGGCCGTCAAAGATGAGATGCTATTGCGGCTAACATAAGCCAGGCGGAAAAGAAAAAGAAGTGCAAGGTGGTCTGCCGCACCCACGGGATTGGTTCCGCTCACCACACTAGATCTGACGGTATTCTTGTATCCGCGCCTACTATTGTTCCCCAAGGGCTAGCGATTTTGTTAGCGGATGCCGCCACATATACTGAGGTGGCTGACAAAGAAGAGGAACCACATCCGAGACTATAACGATCCATTTCATTGCCTTCTATCAATAATTTGTAAAGGAAGTAGTGCAGCCTGTTGCACTTAGACAATATTTTTGATGTAGTGTACCCACGGATGTCCGTAGGTTTAACCATGTTGATATATTATTCATGTAAGTATAATAGTAATGTATATTTGTGTTGCACGTCATAGTGACCTTATATGCTCTGTTGGGAGTCTTGCCATGTCAGCTAACGTCCTAAGGTACGAATAAGCGAAGAAGACAGGATCCATGGTGCCGTGGGGTTGCACCCGCTTACACGGAAAGCACAATTATTAGTGAAGCTTAACCTATAGATAACCAAGGATATCTATCATATTTATGTATGCATGTATAGAATAACACGTTGAAAATTAATACTGAAGAATAATATAATAAAAAAAAAGAACAAAAAAAAAAAAAAAAAAAAAAAAAAAAAAAAAAAAAAAATAAATTAAACAAAAAAAAAAAAAAAAGGAAAGATTCACTTAGGAAAATTTCATATAAAGTAAGTCGCGGGGTTTAGCTAGACAAGCGGAATATATATCATAACTTGATATACAAAAAGAATAAAACAACAAGGATTACTTTATTATAGTCCTAATCATGAATGCAAACCCAACATGTCGTGCCTCAGATAACACATTCTGAGATTGGTCAATGTTCCACGTACCGCTAAGGACATTACGACCGATAGACCTTAGCAGTGTACGCTTTGTACTCGAGTGCTTTCAGACCTTATAGGTCCTTCCCACTTTGGGCCGAGCTTTCCCTCCCCCATCCATAGCATGACTTGCCTTATTACTACGATAAACAAAGTCTCCGGGTCTAAAAGTGACACCACGGACCCTAGCATTGTAATACTTTGTCATTTTCAATTTTGCCCTGACTTCACGAATTGTTGCGCGTTCACGCCATTCTTCCAGTAAGTCTAAATTTAGCCGTAGCTCTTCATTATTGTGTACGGCGTCCACTACCGCGGTGCGGTATTTTGGCATTCCGATTTCTGTTGGTATGATGGCTTCCGTTCTATAGGTCAAGGAAAAAGGGGTATCACCATGGCTTGACTTAATCATCGTACGATGGGCCCAAAGGACACGGGGAAGTTCTTTTATCCAATTCTTGTTTCCCTCGCCCAGGCGGGCCTTGATTCCTTCACCCAAGCTCCGGTTTGCTCTTTCCACGAGTCCATTAGACTGCAGATGTTTTACTGAGGCAAAGCGTTCTGTGATATTCAACTTTTCACACCAATCCTTTAACGGGTTGTTGTTGAACTGTTTACCATTGTCCGAAACAATTTTCCTAGGGAGACCGAAGAGGCATATTATGTTGTCCCACATGAAATTCTTCACCTGGTTGCCGGTGATTGTCGCCGCGGCTTTCGCCTCTATCCACTTCGTGAAATAGTCCATAGCGACTATCAAAAACTTGACCTTTCCTGGTCCCTCCTGGAAAGGACCAGCTATGTCAATTCCTCACTTGTAGAATGGCCACGGAGCCGTGATAGGGGTTAGCGGTTGTTGGGGGTTTCTTGGCACAGGACGATGTATTTGACAATCGTTACATGTGCGTATCATATTTTGTGCGTCTCGATGCATGGTCGGCCAATAATATCCCAATCGCATGGCTTTGGCCACCATAGACCGTGGTCTTGCGTTCATACTGTATGACCCCTCATGAATTTCTCGGATCACATAATCCGCTTGGAGTAGTCCAACACACCTGAGCCACGGCTTTAGGAATGACCGCCTGTAAAGAACCCCTTCTAATAATTCGTACTGTCTAGCCTTGATACGAAGTTTGCTTGCCTCATTTCTATCATCGGGAAGGGTCCCATCTTTCAAATATTCCATTATCGAGGTCATCCATGTTGGTCCCTCTTCCTCTACTACTGTCGCCACTTCCTCATCTTATATGGATTTCTCTTTAAGTACTTCAACCAAGACCTGTTTTGATAAGTGCGCAAAGCTGGTTGACGCGATTTTACTTAGGGCATCTGCTTTTTTGTTTGTACTTCTTTTTTACTTCTTGGGACTTGGCTTATGGAAAGTTAGCAAAGACGTGATCAAGCTTTTGGCTTCCTTCTCAAGGTAACTTGACCATATTTCCTCTTCTTTGGTCGACATGTATATCCCTAGGAGTTGATTTGTATACCAGTTTTGAATCTTCACTCAGGTGCACATTGCGCACCCCCATCTGCGCTGCTATCCGAAGGCCAGCTATTAGTGCCTCATACTCTGCTCTGTTGTTAGAAGCGGTGAACTGAAACCTTAGCGCGTAGGTAAACTTCGTTCCCTCCGGGCTTGTCAGTATTAGGCCAGCGCCTGATCTATCTACACATGATGATCCGTCCGTGAATAATGTCCACGGCCCTTGTAGGATTTCGACCACTGATGTAATCTCGGTGGTTGCTTTGTTGTGCATCTCGACAAAGAAATACGCTAGCAATTGTCCTTTCACGGATTTGTCCTTGGCCGGTACGTGTATTGGGTTCTCCCATCATAACGCTCCATTTTTGTATCGCACCGGGCCAATCAGGGGCGGTGATATTATTTGTTTGATCGGTTGGTCGGTGATAACTGCTATAGGGTGCGCTTGGAAATATCTTCGTAACCTCTTGGCTACGAAAACCAGTGCTAGGACTAGCTTTTCCATTGGGGTATAGTTTAGTTCGGGGCCCTGCAATGCACGGCTTACAAAATAAACTGGCGTCTGAACCGTACCCCTTTCAGTCATCAGATCCGCACTAATAGCTCCGTGGGAGGCGGACAGGTATACAATCAGTTCCTCCTTCGGTTTGGGTGTTACTAGCAGGGTTAGATCCGACAAGTGCTGCTTCAGTTGCTTGAAGTCTTGTTCCGCTTCTGGTGTCCAATGGAAGTCACTCTTTTTAATGCACTTCTTTAAAGTTTTAAATAGCGGCAAGGACTTTTCTGCTGACTTGGAGAGGAATCTGTTCAGACTAGCCAACTTCCCATTGAGGCTCTAGGCCTCTTTGATTGTCCGTGGGGACGGGAGTTGAAGCACGGCTTATGTTTTGTCTGGGCACAGTTTTATCCCTTTAGGGCTATTCATAGCTACCAAAGAATCATTCCTTCCACTCTCCCAAACGTGAATTTTGTAGGGTTGAGCTTCTTGTAGATTTTTCGTATAAGGTACGAAACGTTTCATTCTAATATCTCTTAGCATCATTCTTCTGTGGACTCTTAATATCCAGGTCATCGACCGTACATTTATTTGTTTCCGACCCCAACTTGGCACTGTCAAAAGCTATGGTCCACCAGCCGAAACTGGTATGTGGAGACAGCGGTTTTGAGGTCCGAAGGGCATTTTGGTTTTATAGCAAATACACCCTTTGGCTGGTGTGGGGGAAAACCTTTTCTCTTCATCTGTCTATCCATTCTGTATCTGGTAGATAGCCTTTGTTAAGCATCCAAAAATATAAACACTTTAAAGGGGTATAGCCGCAGAGAGATTCAACTTTCAGTCGATTTTGAAAGGGGGTAACAATCCTGCGGACAAGCCTTGTTTAAGTCCATGAAATCCACGCCACATCCTCCAGCTACCGTCATGCTTTTTCACCATGACTGGATTGGACAGCCAGTTGTAATAATAAACTTCTCTCATGATCCCCGCCTCTACTAGTTTATGTACCTCCGCTTGGATGGCTTTGGCACTTTCCGGGGCCTGACCCCTTTTCTTCTGTTGAACAGGCGAATATCCTTCCCGGATATTGAGCCGATGTTCAGCTACTGATCGCGGTACTCCTGTCATGTCTGCCAGCTGCCATGCGAATATATCCAAGTTTTCTTTCAGGAATGAGCATAGTTCCGTCCGTCCTTTCGCGGATAGCGTTCTCCCAATTACCACTTTCTGATCCAAGAAATTCGGATGTAAAGCTACTTCCAAATTTTCATGACGGACTTCAGCCTCTCTGAGTATCTTCTTAGACGATGTGGTCACCGTGGCGAACTCAGCGGGTATCAAGATAGTGCTACGGATAGTGGACTATTTCCTCCGCTTTGATCAGGATACTTACATTTAATCTTTATGTGGGCTGTGGATGGTACCGCTTAGATTTCTCTTATTCCAGGTCTTTCAATGATACCATTGTACGGTGATAATGACCTTATGATCATGAAATTCATCCATGCTTTAGTAGAATGATCTGCATCTCCTATTGTTACCAAGAGCCTAAGTTGTCTCAGCGGCCATATAGTTTCTCCATTTGGTTTTTGATTTCCGGTCGAAGCTGGTTGAAGCAGTGCTCGTAGAGCACTTCCGTTGAGGAACCCCCGTCTACATAAATGTGGTGGATCATGTGTCCGCCAATTTCCGCTTCTATAACAAGCGGACCTTCTGTACCCTTGGTGGTAATGAATGGTGGGAATGTAATTTTGCTGACACGGGCAAAGCTTTGAGTCACTTTCTGCCTTGTCATTCTATGCCATGGTTGTACGATATAGATTGCCAGGGAATTGTCTTTGGCCGGGACTTCCTTCTTTCCAACTTTCGTTTGATCTCGACCTTGCTTAATTTCTTTAATTAAATGTGAGAGCTTTCCTGCTCACACAAACTCTTTAATCTGCTTTTTAACTGCATACATTCGTCTGTGCTGTGTCCTTTATCATTGTGAAAGTCGTAAAACTTGTTGCTGCTTCTCTTCTCCACCGGGGTTACCATGAATAGTGGTGGTTTGAACTTTCTTGCTTTGGCCGCGAGGATTTCTTTGGGTGTTCTGGTAAGGGGGGTAAAACCTGCTGACCCCACCCCCCGTTCCTTCCCCTTTGACTGAACCCTTTTTTTTCTATTTCTGTTTTTTTTCTTTTTTTTATTTCGTTTGTTTTTCTTCTTTCGTTCGTCGTCTGGAAATCAGATTTCCGCTCGGCAACATGCCTTTTGGGCTGATCCTGTGGTTTCCACGGTGCGTGACCTTTCTTTTTGGAAGCGGCGACAGTTTCTCCTTGTATGAAGGCAGTGGTGACTGTCATCATTTCTTCCATGGTCTTTGGAATGTGTTTGTTGAGGCGTTTTGTCAACTCAGGGTTGTTAACCCCACGCATGAATCCAGAGATTCACATGTACTCAGGGGCCCCCTTCATGCGTCCAGTTTCAACTTTGAACCGCTCCATGAAATCCTTGATGGTCTCTCCATCCCTCTGCTTGATATTGTGGATTTCCACTGGATCTTTTACGTACTTCTTTTGCTGCATGAAATATGCTAAGAAGGCCGCTTTGAGGTCCTTGTATCCGTCTATGCTTTCCGGAGGGAGCTCATCGAACCACACTCTCGCGGTCCCTATTAGGGTAGAGTTGAACATATGGCACCACGTAGGCATTGCCCAACGTTCCACCTGTGCTGCGGCTTGAAATTTTTTTACGTGATCCTCCGGGTCTCCTGTCCCGTCATAGGTTTTCACGTTATTAGGCATTCGTGTTTTCCGCGAACTTTTGAAATTGCGGATTCGAGGTGTGAATGGATCCACCTCTTCGCATGACCAGGGCACTGCTAAGTCGTCTTCATCCGTAGGCTTGTGCCTTTTTGACTTTGACTTCCAGTGTCCTCCATCGCTGGTGCCGCTCTCCGATACGCGAGATAATGGGGATTCACTTTCCCTTCCTCTTTTCATGATACGAGGGCGATCCCTGTCGCGAGAATGATACCCATGTCTGGCCCTGTCTTGTAGGAGGAGCAAGTATTATCATATGATTCTTCGATGCCACGGGAGCGGTCTCTACTTCGAGGACGATCCCTACTAAAAGAAGAGTCCCGTCTGTGAGGGTGACCTCTACTGTGAGAATGATCCCTAGAGCTTGCCCTGTCCGGCCCGGACTTAGTTGTGCTTGGCGAGTAAGTGTCGCTAAGTCGATTAAATGCGCTCTACCTTCGATGACCTAGCCGGCCAAACACGTTTCCATCGTTGTCTTTCAAGCGATCCCTCACCTTGGGCCTTTCTGACGGGTTATGGTACCGTGCAAACAAGGTCCCCGCACTTTAGTTTTGAGAGCCCTCTCGTATTCTTCGAATTCTCTTGGTATTATCCCCAAAGTCCAGCCTAGTATGGACTTCTTTTCGCTTGTCACGGCGAATCTTATCCATAATAACCGACAAGATATCCTTGTAATGTTCCTTACAGAAGTCTTGGATGTTCACCCTGGGTGCGACATCCGTTTCCTTCGGCGTTTTTTCTTTGGTTGTAGTTTTCCTGACAGTGGTCACAATGGGGGTTGTGTTAGCCATTGCGCTCATTTTTATGAGAGTAATTCCTAGTGTTGGGTCCCACGGATGGCGCCAACTTGTTGATACAAAAGTTAGGTCGGGTCTTGTTTAGCCCGAATAGGCGGCTATTCGAGTATGTAATGCCTTATTCTTGTATAAAGTGAACTTGTTTGAAGGACCCTGCACAAGGAATAAAACACCGTTAATCTTATCGTGGGAGCGAATCCCACGATTGGACTTTGGCGTGAGAGTAAGTATATAGCTTTTGGAAAGTAATCGAATGTAATTAGGGTTTTTTCCAGATACCTGTATTGATGACAATTGCGTTCCTTTTATAGGCTAAATAACCCTTAGGGTTTCCATAACTTTCGGCCCAAGACACGTTCGATATATAAGGGATTCGGAATTATCCTAACTGAATTAAATAAGTAAAGCATATCTCTTATTTAATTAGGTTATCCTTTTTTAAAGATAACTTGTGAAGATACCGCAGCCACAGACAGCGTGCCGGTAGTCGCGACCCGTAGGCCCATTATCTGCTACCAAGCCCATAATAGTATGAGTGGGCCAGGCCGGTCCATACTATACGTCATCAATCCCAAATATGTTCCACTAAATGCGCTTTTAAACTTAAATGAGTTGTTCTGTTGATTATCTCCCGGGTAACTTCCATCGATTCTTGATGCGTTCTTACGGGATCATTATCACAGTGTTGTTCCTCTTGAAAAAATTTGGGAGATAACAACTGATGTGGGATTTTCCTAGGGTGTCACAATCACCCTCCCCCTAGGGACTCATCATCATCAATGAGGTTTGACCCACCACCTTGAACGCACCCTGCCTACTCAGACTATAATTCTGTCCGCTTTGCCTGCAAGCTCACGACCTTGCTTTGTGGCCCTTATGTGAAGACTTCCAGGTTACCTATACGAGTACTACTTTCAGATGAGCACGCTTAACTGTAGGTTTCGAAGAACTCCACGTTCCGAAGAACTCCACTTGAAGTAGATCACAAAACGCATTGTGTCATTGTAAGGCGAATGTTATCTTATGAACTCACACTAGTACAAAAAGTATTTATTAAAACGGTTAAATAAGGTTTTTTAAAACGGTTTTGAACCGTTCTATAATAGAAGGTAGTAAATAAAAAGATTGATTTTTTACTGCAGTTTACAACCGTTTTAAATAAGTACATTTTTTATAACATTCATGAACAACCGTTGTAATAAGGTTCACGAAGTCTTAGAAAGAACAGCATTTAAAACATTTGGATTAACAATCATCGTAATAAGTGCCCCTTGTATTATGTTCATAACTGATGTACGATTTGCCTAGGGTGTCACAATATCCAAGATTAATATGAAATTACATTGCTCTTTAGCTAATCATAATACCTAAAATAACTAATAAAACTAAAATCACCAACATATACAACACATTTCACTAATTTTCTAGTCTCTTTAACTTAGGTTGAGAATGTTTCGATTTGAATCAGTGACTCCAATAGATTCAACATTACATCCCACATAGCCACATAGGTTGAAGAAATGAAATGTTTTTACACCAAACATCCAACTAAAGAAAATTTACATCTAGAGGAAAATCCATAAAAAAAGACGCTCAACATCGTCGTCAAACTCATTACTTTAACTTAGGTTGAGAATGTTTCGATTTGAATCAGTGACTCCAATAGATTTAAACATTCATCCCAACATAGGTTGAGATGTTTTTTGGTTATATATATGATTTTGTGCATTTGTGGTGACACATCTTTAGAATAACATTGTGTTTCGAAGAAATGTTTCGCTAATCAAGTTCATACACAAAGCGATAAATGAACTTGGTTGATAGATTCAAATATTTTCACTAAAATGTTTGCTAAAATGTTTAGAAGTCTTATGGGAGTTTGTGCGGATCCAAATGTAAACTGAACATCATTACAGTTGAGTTTAAGGCGGGATGTTGAAGTCTTTCTCAAGTTTGAATAAGTCTTAGTTAGTTTAGTTTTTGAATAAGTCTTGTTTGTTTCCGTTTTGATTGTTACTAGTATTCCCTGTTTGTTTATCAGGAACTAGTTGTTTACTATTTCCACTTTATTAGACGTGGGTTTGTTCATGTAAGGCTATAAATAGCCACATTAGCTTCTCAATAAACATGCAGTTTTATTCCATTATCATTTACTCAGTCAATACCATTTAACATTTGGTATCAGAGCTACTTAAGCCTGGTACATAAAGAAGGGAAACACAGAAGGAGTAGTCTTCAGGTGTGAAGATGACAATAGAAGGTAGGTTTGTGCCGGCTGCAATTCCAAAATTTGATGGTCATTATGATCATTGGTGTATGCTCTTGGAGAATTTCATGAGATCCAAGCAATATTGGAGTGTTGTAGAAGATGGGATTCCGGCCATTGGAGAAGAAACTCAACCCACAGAAGCACAAAGGACAGCCATTGAAGAAGCGAGATTGAAAGATATGAAGGCGAAGAACTATCTCTTCCAAGCTATTGACAGATAACTATGTTTACCAAGGACACGGCTAAAGACATATGGGATTCTTTGAAGACCAAGTACCAGGGGACAGCGCGTGTACAAAGAGCTCAACGTCAAGCTCTTCAAAAGGAGTACGAGATGTTGAGCATGCATGATGGTGAATATGTTAATGAGTATTTTGCCCGCACTCTCACTGTAGTGAACAAGTTAAGAGTCAACAAGGCAAAAATAGAAGACGTTGATGTCATCGAGAAGATCCTTTGATCCATGACACCCCAGTTTAACTATGTCGTGTGTTCCATATAAGAATCAAAAGATCTTGATGCCATGAGTTACAAAGTACACTTTTGGTACATGAGCAGCTAATGAAGCCTCCGGTGGTGGAAGAGCAAGCGTTAAAGATCTCTTTCGGAGAGGCATCTGGAGGAAGAGGTCGAGGTCGAAGTGGAACGAGAGGACGAGGTAGAGGCGCGGGCAGGCGTATTTTTGACAAATCCACGATTGAATGTTACCGCTATAACAAGCTTGGGCATTTCCAGTACGAATGTCCAAACAAAGATTATGGTCCGAGATCAAACTACATGGAGAACAATGAAGAAATGTTACTGATGGCGTGTGTGGAAGAAGAGAAAAGCAATAATAAATCAGATTTTTGGTTTCTAGACTCTGGGTGTAGCAATCATATGTGTGGAAAACGGGAATTTTTTTGTGATCTTGATGAAAGTTTCAGGGAAACGGTGATGCTAGGTGATGACAGGAGTATTAATGTGATGGGAAAAGGTACTGTACGCCTGCTAGTGAATGGTTTCATACAAGTGATCACTAGTGTTTTCTATGTCCCTGGACTACAATGTAAGAAAGGGTTTAGAGATATAATTTGTGTCTTGCATACTTGAAATTCTAAAGAGAGGCGGTGCATGTAAAATTTATCATCCTGAGAAAGGGTTAATTCTGGAGATACCAATGGCCAAGAACATGATGTTCAAGTTTTTTGCGGTTGCACAGCGAAGAAAGAAACTTGCTTCAACTCCTCTATGGAAGATCGAGCTCGACTATGGCACCGTAGGTATGGTCATTTAAGTTTTAATGGTCTGAACCTGCTCAAACAAAAGGAAATGGTGTGTGGGTTACCACATTTAGGTACATCATCAAGCGTGTGTGAAGATTGTCTTGTGGGTAAACAACAAAGGAACCTATTTCCTCAAGAAAGCACGTAGAGAGCTTCTCAGGTTCTTGAGCTTGTTCATGCTGATATATGTGGGCCGATCAACCCTTTATCAAACAGCAACAAAAGGTACATAATCACTTTTATTGACGATTATAGTCGTAAAGTATGGGTTTATTTCTTAGTCACAAAATCAGAAGCTTTTGTCGTTTTTAAACAATATAAGAGTCGCGTTGAGAAAGAAAGTGGTGTAGCTATAAAAGGACTTCGCACTGATCGCGGGGGGGGAATTTACATCAGTTGAGTTTACTAATTTTTGTAATGATAATGGTATTCATAGGCAACTAACAGCCCCGTACACCCCTCAACAAAACGGCATAGCAGAGCGCAAAAATAGAACAATCATGAATATGGTTAGAAGCATGTTATCAGGTAAGAAGCTTCCAAAAATATTCTGGCCAGAAGCTGTTAACTGGACAGTTCATATTCTTAATAGAAGTCCTACTGTAAGGAATATATGTCCAGAAGAAGCTTGGAGTGGTTTCAAACCATCAGTGGCCTACTTCAAAGTGTTTGGGTCTATAGCTTATGTGCATATCATCCAACACACACCCACCAACCCCCACTAAACCCCACACAATAACCCCACACGGGCTACAATATAACCCAGCTGGGGGGGGCCTCTATGAAGGGGAAATAATAATTTTTTGTGTTGTGTTTGTTGTTGTTTGGTTTTTGTGTTTTTTTTGGTGTGTGTGGGTTTGTTTGTGTTTTTTGTGTGGGTGTGGTTTTTTTTGTTTGTATGTTTGTTGGGGGGGGGGGGGGGGGGGGGTGGTGGGTTGGGGGTTTGAGTGTTTTTGTTGTTTTTTGTTTTTTGTGTTTTGGTTGTTTGGTGTTGTTTGGGGGTTGGGGGGGGGGGGGGGGGGTTGATATAGGCAAATGTGATGTTTGGTCATATTCCTATGTATGAATTATTAAAGAAGATACCGCTAAACTCATATGTTGTTCATTGAATAAACATTCAACGCCAACCTACGAGTATTCACTACACGGATCGTGCGTCAATAGTAAAATCGCGGCGAGCGTGGAGAGCGTGCACTCACCTCAGCGCGAGAGACTTGCAAGTAGTTTTGTGTGTGTTGGAATGTCTAACTTAGATGTGGTCAATGTGACCTGTTAAAGGCTGCTATAAGTCCTCTTTTAGAGAATATGAAAACACATAACAACACGTGCAGTCAAAATAGATTTGTTTCTTCTCACATGTTAAGCGATAAGCGAGCGCGAGCACTGGGCCCACGTGATGCGTTTGCGCGAGTGTGATGTATATGCTAGGAGCACGCGACCCAAAATGTAAATTAAGATGATACTTGATTAATTTGGTAGTTTCATCTAGTTCAATGTCTATATCGAGCAACAGAATTGTTAAACTAAGAATGACTTATGATCCATGTCAAAATTATACATAGTATCTATAACAAAAGGATGATTGATATCTAAACCATTTAAATGAGATATTTAAGAAACTATCCTCATATGTTTCTGGGGGCATTGGCGTGTTGCTAGACGCTAACATTTGCTTGTATAATTACTTGATTATTATGACGTGCGCAAGTGGGAGCTGTTGGAGTATGCTCGTGTCATAATAACTAATTATATGGCTAGACACATATGACGCTATGGGGTCACACACATATACACTGAGGTAGCATTTATATATCGTATTTATTGTATTTACGGTATATAAATAAACCACGTAACTATCGAGCTTCTAATAACTAAATATTGTACTTAGTTAATTGGACTTGGAAAACAAATGGGGAGGCCCATATGAGCCCACATATAGCCGGCCACCTAATAGTAAATAAGAGGGGATACAATTGTTTTATGCTAGTCAAATTTATATATATGGATGATCTCTTTTGTGATCTTCTAATTTAATTTGATTGATAACACTTGCCTAAAATCTCTCCTCTCCTCTCCCTTATCCAAAAACACAGTACACACACCTTTTATAAAGGGTTTTGTGTTCTTGTTTTGTTATCACTTTTTTATCTAATTGATTCAAGGTGAATTCTAAGGTTACGGGGTTAAGACTAGCATCAACATGTATACAAGGAAGTGTAGTGTAGATACATCATAGAGGTGATCTCCATTGATCACTTGGTTTCATTAAAGTGTTTCTTGTTAGGGTGAAGGTCATCATTTGTATCTACCGATCACGTTACAAAGGTATTACTTTTCTTGTTTTTCTTTGATTGATCATATGACTCTATGGATCCGTTGATAGGTGCTTTTCCGCTGCGTTTAATCTTTGTTTATATGATAATCATTTAATTCAGCACCTATATTAGTTGTTACATGGTCTCTCTATGACGTTGTTGTTCATCGGAGTTGTTTGCCCGGAAGGAGGGGATCACTGTGTCTCCTCCTTCGGCTTCATGCTAAAGTTTTCATGTTTAACTTAGCCTTCCCATATGTGTTTCATCTTTATAGGGTAAGTGTGTTCCTTTATCGCTTCCCAGAGGTAGTGAGCCATCCGAAGCTTATCATGCTTCTGTTTGCATCATTGTTATTTGTCCAACAGAATTTGACTTTGTTATGCTAAGGTAAAAATCAAATACTTAGATATAAAAATAGAAGGGCCATCCGAGGTGAGCTAACACTTTGAAAATGGCTACCTCAGATGGGTTACATAATGCTACTAGATATATGTTACGATTACAAGCTCATTCAGTTGCTCCCACTAGTTTCTCAATTTTAGTTTGGCTTTGCTCCCGGTACATTGCTTGCCACTTTTCCTTTCTTGTTGTTGCTTGTCTCCTCCACCGATGGTCTTGTTTTGATACCTACCGATACTTCCTGATTGAGAAATTCCAACTTTATGGTTGCCAACCCTGTTAAAACTTCTGCTTTGGAGTTTAATTTTTTTGTGTGATCCAAAACCTGTGAAATAGGGCTGTTGCATCCATAATTTCTTTCTTATACCTCTTTTCTTGTTCCGTTGCTGGCGTATGGTTTCCTTTTATCTAAGCAACCAACTTTGGTGAATCCATGAAGACATGCAAGTCTTTCATACCTTTTCTTATAGAGGCGGCTAGCCCTGCCAATAGTGCCTCACAATCAATGGCGTGATCAAATGCATTAAATTTCAAGCGAATGGCATACAAATGAATCTTTTCATCGGGACTGACTAGGGTTATTTCCACACCCGTACCTTATTTGATTGTTTCTTTGCCCAAGTATAACCTCCAGGCCCTTGGTGTTGGGGTTGACTTTGCTTGAAGCTTCTTACTTAGGTTGAACGTTCCCCCTTCATTTGTATCGGGTGTTTCCTATACTTGTTCTCCTTGACCAAATAACTTCTTCACTACTGATCCTTCGGCCTCCTTACTTTGGATGTACGAGATGTTATATGTTCGATCTTTAGCAGCCCATTTTGCCAACCTTCCTTCTCTTCCGGAGAGCTTCAGTATTTCCTCCATTGGTCCATCAGTTACCACCTTAAACTTATGTTTTATAAAGATTGCTCTCAGGGATCTTGTGTGTGAATTAGTGCTTGTACCATCTTTTCCGTTGGGGTGTAGCATATCTCCATTCCTTGTAGTGGTCGGCTCACATAGGAGACATGTATTTGGATTCCTTCCCTCTCTACCTGCAGCACAGAACTTATCGTCTTACTTCTTTGCCGTAGAGATAGCATCATAACCTCTCCTTCCTTTGGAATAGCCAATGTTTGGAATTTGTTCAATTTCCTTTTTATCCTTTGGAGGGCTTCTTTGCTTCATTTCGTCCAGCAAGTCTCTACTGTCACGAACCTCATTCAGACTATGCGTATGGGGACTTCAGCTCCTGCCAAGTTTGGGTGCATTTTGCTAATGGCTCAGTTGTAAGAAAAAAATTCGTATTTGATTGGATTTTTTGGGCGGGGCTTAGTAGATGTCCTCAACTTTTTCTGGGTCCATATTTGTTTTCTTTTCTATACTGCTCTTGTCTTCTTATTTTATGCACTATCTGTTAATCTGTTTTTATCTTAAATTTTTTCTAGTCTGTATCTTATCTACTTTGATGGTTGAAGCCTGAAACGGCTGGAAGAAGTAGACTTAGGGGTGGTCTGCTCTGTATTGGTGAATGAGTAAGAAGTGCACGATGTGTTAGCTTGGAGATCTGGATCTGCTATGTCGCTTATGTGCTAGCTTTCTGTGTTGTATAGTAGTCTAAATTAGTCTCTCTCTTGAATCTCTTTTCGAACATGCTATACTTCTTTTTTAATCTTTTAATTATATAGCTACTATAATTCCGTAATTTACTGAACTTTAAATTTTGTTCTCTATCTATCCTATTCTTGGCATTTTCTGTTAATGACCACTATGTTATTGTTCTATCTTATTATTTACTAATTTTAATCTTTCTTCTGCTTTTTTATTTATTTTGCTTATTTTCTTTTGTTTATTGGACTCTTCTACTTAATATTTTTAATGCTCTTATGCTCTTAACTCCCCTCCCTAGCTACCTATAAAGGACAAGAAACCTTCCTCCTTAACTCCCCGAACGAGGAGGGGGGGGGGGCGTGATCCGGATCAATCTTGATGATCACATCTTTTCAACTTTCTAAGTGATTCATCCAATCCAAAGGTCCTTGAACTAGGTCTGATATTACTGCTTATTTTTCGCTTTTTATCACCATTTCATCCCAGATATATTTCCACGTTTCATCCTCTTTGATCGGCTAAGACCTTCTCCATCATCCTCTAAATGTACTGCCAGAATTCTTTTAATTCTCTGCATGTGGTGAAACAGTATACTCTTCATCCGATGAAACCACGGTTTTTCTTCAGTCATCCTCTGCATTCTAATTGGCTGAATTCCTTCGGGAGTCGTAGAAACATTATACGGGATCTCCAATATCGATGCTAGCTCTTACCCTCCACAGGAAAGGGGACAGTCTGGCTACATTGCACATACATTGTTAAGGCTAGAGTAATCCCCTTGCACCTTTCAAGGTTCCATTTATAGCTTAACAGGTATCGTATTAGCGACCCACACGGGGTGTTGAACCTTTCTTATCATCCCTTCCTTTAGCCATGGGAACACCTTTTCTTTCAATACCAGTCTTCTGTCTGGTATCATGGGTCGTCTCTATAAACCACTGGCTCGAAGAGGGGGTATATCTTTAGTAGATGCTCCATGAAAATCGCGAAACGAATGAAACGAGTTGAAAGAGTTGTAAGTATTTAGTGTAGCTGTTCTTATTCGATCCGGTCCAAACGAATACCTCTATGTTTTCGTCGAGACTCCTATTAATAACCGTTTGTAATTGGCTGTCAACGTGGTCCCCATTGTTATGTACTGGTTTGGACGTTCATGGCTGATGGTGAATACTTCCTCTGTGTTTTCCCTGCACCATGTTTTTTCAAGAGCGGCACCAGACCTGAGTTAGGACCGCGGCCGGAGTTGCTCTTTATTGTTAGTATTTATTGTTCTCTTATCCTAGAAATTTGCTCTTCACTTTGACGCCACTGTACCTCCTTCCATGAACCTTGCACCCCTTTCCAAGTGTCTGCATTCCCATAGAGCCTCTCTACTGGTTTCCATTGTTACGATTCCTTGGTTGGTGGGGAATTTGATCATAGAATAGATGGTAGAACCTACCATTCTGAGGAGTCTCATTCCGGTCCTTCCTATTATGACGTTGTATGGCGAACGACATTTTATTATCGCAAACTCCATTAACACCATTTTGTTTGTTCCTCCTCCTTTCCTGCCTTTCCCATAGTTACTCAAAGATCTATTATTCCTAGAGAATGATACATTTCTCTTGAAAAACCTACCAGCGGAGCTATGCATCTTCTGAGTCTTGACTGGATGTTAACATTGAGGCTTTTGAAGCAATGTTCATACATGATCTCTGACGAAACACCAAAGACCCGCCGTCAACAAGAATTCGGTAGTAGCTTTGGACCTGATTGCCTTTAACTACTCCTTCTAATATGATGGGTTCATCCGTCAGCTGATTCTAGGGGATCGCTGGGAAGTAAGTTCATCTGTTAGACCGGACCTTTTTTCTTCAAAAGGCCTCTTGCGATTTCCTCCTTCCCTTATCATGGTTTTGACCTTTACATTGTTCCTTCCTTGGCTCCCGTTCTTCTGGTTGTTCTGGCAGATATCTTTCACCAGATGGGCCAACTTCCCCGAGGCCACAACTTCCTCTATTTGCTTTTTTAACTTATAGCAGTCGTTGGTGTTGTGTCCCCTGTCCCTGTGGTAGTCATAAAATTTGTTCAAGTTTTGTTTTTCAGGGGTTCTAATTAAAGGTGGCGGTTCTGGGAAGCTCACACTTTCCATGGCTAAGATCTCTTTCAGAGTCTTGATAAGTGGGGTAAAAGTATCTTTTCAGGGATAAGGAGTGTATATCCCTATGTTTCTTCATGTTTCTCTCAGGTTGCCTCTATTTCTAGCTTTTTCGGGTCCTCCGGACCATGCCGGACGAATATACCCTTTGTCCTTCTGAGAAGAACAGACCATTTCTGCTGACCCGCAGCCACTTCTCCTCTAATGAAGGCCCTGAATCTTTCGAACATCTCGTCCACCGTCTTGGGTATTTTGTCGTTGAGATTTTTGGCGAGTTCTGGATGACCATGATCATGCATAAAGGCTGAGATACGTAGAGCCGGAGGAACTCCCTTTATGGTGTGGAACTTTCGGATTTGAACTGATCTATGAAAGCTTGTAAACCCTTGTTCTGTCTTCTCTTGAGACCGTGAATCTCTGTGGGCTCTTTTGCATATCTCTTTTGTTGTGAAAATTCCTCCAAGAACTTTTGACTTAGTTCTTCGAAACTGTCTGCACTTTTAGGGTCCAAATCATCGAACCAGTTTTGTGCCGCTCCACCTAGGGTTTGACGAAACATTTTGTACCAAACAGGCATTCTTGTTCGGCTGCCGCCGTAAAGATGCCTAAATGGTCCTCCGGATATTTGTTTCTCTCATATACCCTGATGTTCTGAGGGAGCTTTGCCCTCCGATGATATTTTAAATGAGCAATTCTTTGGGTAAAAGGAGTGGGCTTAGGCCTTTTGTAGGGTGAGTTTAGGTCTTCATATGTGTCCTCTGAACCTTCCTCATATTCAGAGTCCGAGCTTGTCTCCTGGTGTCCGAACCTTTTCCCTCTGGGCTTGGACCTTTCCCTTCTTGCCTTCTCCTTGGTCGTGCTCTGGTCTTCCAGCCTTCTTGACCTTCTTAAGTGTGCTGGTTCTTTGCTCTTGGAGGGAGTCCTCTGACTTTTACTGGCAGAGGCTTGTAAGTGTTAGATGTGCCAGAAGATTTAAGAGAGAATCAATCAGAAAAACCTCTTGCTAGCGACCTGGCCGGAGCTTCTTTATCAGAGTCGGCATAGGCAAGTCTTCTTGGTGTGGCTTTTACCTTGGCTTGATGGTTATGTTCTTTGATCATGGTTCTTAATACATTAATGTTTTCTTTGATGAAGGCCGAAGAAGGGGAAGGGGTTTCCTTGCATTTGTAAGAACTGGTTTAGTGGGTCCCTCCATGTGCTTCCTTTCCCACGTCCCTTGTTTTTTTAGCCCCCACGAATTTCGCGTCCACATAAGGTTAGCGAGTAAACCATGCCTTTTTTGGTTTTCTTCTTTGGGTAGATTGGGATGCCAAATCCCACGGATGGTGCCAAATGTTGAGGTAAATTTACGTGGGCTACTTGGGCTTGGTAAAAGTGACCTCAACGGTGATGAATATTGAGTTCAGCTTGGTTCCTCCAGAGCTTAATCCTTCATCTCCTAGCTAAAAATAAGAAAGAGCATCGTTAGCTCGACCCGTGATGAATCCGGACCAAATCGGCGAAAGAGTAAATATGGCGATATAAGATAAAAGCGAAGAAAATAAGTATGGTCCGGAGTAAGGTGTTTTTGCCCCGTCTAGGGAACTAGCTCTCCCTTTATACTATTTGGGATTTGCTACAAGACATAACCGTGGGGCTCTCTCTTGGTACAATCTGTCAGCTACGTGTCATTCCAAGGACCATGGTCCTTCACAAGGACTGTACCTTTGTCGGGTTGTCCTTTGATACTGATGCATTAGGACGGAGCTAATAACTCTGAACATGATATGTCTTTCGACACACCAGCTTCTCCGGAGTTCTGGTGGTGACTCCGAACCTGACATGTCCTTCGACAAGTCAGCTTCTCCAGAGTATTTATTTAGTTTTAGTCCGTGCTAGTTTGGCTGGAGTATTTAAGCTATATCTCTTCTTCGGATGTTCCGGGGGAGACTATACCTCATCACTAACCACGGCCCGGATGCAACAAGACGAACGTGGATCGGTCACAGGCCGCTCTCACAGATCACCTACGGATCAGCTGACATCCGCGAAAGGTAATCCACGTCCGCAGTCATGATAACCACGGACCTTTGCCCGACAAGGGTCCCACTCCGGCCATTACGGTAATAGGCGAAATACTAGGAAACCCTAGTACTAGACTTTCCTATAAAAGGAATCCTTTGACACTCCAAATGGTATGATTTTCTCACTCTTCCTAATACATACACATACCTCTGACAACATGCTTTCTTACTCTTACGCCGGAGTCTAATCGTGGGGTCCATCCCCACGGTAAGGCTAACGGTTTACCTTTACTTGTGCAGAAAATCATCCAAATTACTTTGTTTAGTACAAGATCTAGCCCGCAAATAGCTTGAAAGTACAACCCGATAAGCAATCAAAGTCCATCTCTCAACCCATCACACATTTTGTACCAACAAGTTGGCGCCATACATGGGACCGGTACACAACTGTGTTCCTTAAAATACTCACCATGAGCACACAAGCAGGGTCCATTCCTACTCAACCCACGTCCGTCGTGCGAAATACAGTGGGGAAAGAGAATGAGTAAACCCTAGAAAATCCAAACAGGCCTGTGTCCGACGCAGCCCTCCGGGAGTATTGCAACAAGCATTACCATCAGTTATTGCCACTCATAGCTGAAAAGGTTCACCAAGAAAAAACCCAACAAGATAACCTGAAAGAAGTGAAAGGACGTCTCAACTTTAAAGGATGTTCAAGAAGAAGCTCGAAGATCCAAGAAGTATCACAACACTCTGAATCAAGAACACCGAACATAAAAGGGGAACGCGAAAGGATGCAAAGGTCTAGATGTTCCCATAACACGTCCCAAAGCCCCGAACCGACCTCCAGCGTCTTCTTCAGGATAAGACGTGATGGCTCGGAATCACTTAGAAATAGGATTTCCAAGAGAGAAGCGGTGTTTAGAAGGTTGGGAAGAAAGAAAAAATGCGTATTCAATAGGCTGGGAGGTAAAGCAAGAAGTGTGTCCGCATGCTCGAGTGACTCTAAACCACAACAACATCAGAATGCCCAAAGGGAAGCGGAGAGCCGTTACCAAAGCTCCCGCTTAAGGAAAGCAGAACCCATTCCCAGAAAGCGTTACCATGAAGGAGCGTCTTCACAAAGAACGGAAGTGTTCTCGGAAAGTGAAGATAGCAGAGGAGGATACTGGAAGTCAAGGTCGAAAAAACAAAAGTCAAGCATTGAAGAAGATGACGTATCCCAACCATGGGTGTGCGAAGAAACAAATCCCTTCACACCCCGCATCCGTTACTTTTACTTCCCAAAAAGACCCGGATGCCAAGTAACGTCAAAATATATGACATGAGAGAAGACCCGGAGGATCATCTGAAAATTTTCCAAGCTGCTGCTAAAGTGAAACGCTGGGCAATGACAACATGGTGCCACATGTTGAATTTCTGGATCCGCTAGGGTATGGTTCAATGATTTACCCTTGGAATTTGTGGATAGTTATGACGATCTAAAAAAGGCATTCCTAGCAAACTTCCTCCAACAAAAGAAGTATATTAATGACCCTTCAGAAAGTTACCATATCAAACAAAGAGAAGGGGAGTCTACAAAAGATTTTGTACAAAGATTCAAGACTGAAAGCGGGTACGTCAAGGGAGCCCCAGAATGCATGAGAATCTCAGGATTCATGCATGGAATCACTAACCCCGAGCTGATTAAACGTCTATGCGACAAAATCTCAAAGTTAGTTGATGAAATGATAAGGATTACCATAGCGTTCCTTAGGGGGGAGGTAGCGGCTTCCAACCAGGTGCCGAAAAACACATTTCCGGCATGGAAATAACAGGAAGCTGGGCGAAAATGAAATTTCAACAGATTGGGAGACTTCAGGAATCAACAGAGGCCAGAGCGAAGACGTGACAAGTTCACACTCCTCATAAAATCCCCAAAGGAAATTTTGGCTTTGATAAAGGAAAATTTAAAACTCCACCACCAATGACAACACCCGTAGAAAAAAGAAATAACAACAAGTTCTGTGAATTCCGCGGGAAAGTGGGGCACAACACTGATGAGTGCATGTATTTAAAAAGACAAATCAAAGAATTAATCAAGGCTGGAAAGCTGTCGCACGTAATCAAGGAGCTAAAACAAGGCGTCGGCAATGATTAGCCGAAAGCAGCAAAGAAGGGAGAGGCTTCCGGGAAGGACAAATCTATAGAGATCCTAATGGTTCAACCATGGCAAAGGGTGGCCAGGCAAAGGGTTACACAAAGCTTCTCCCCCGATCTGGAAATTTTGTTCCCACCCTTAGGGGATGAGGACGAAGCGAAAGGCCCCATGATCATTGAGCCAGACATAGGAGGTTACTTCATACATCACATATATGTAGATGGAGGATCAGATTCAGAAATACTATACAAACATTGCTTCAATAGGATGTGCCCGGAAGTGGAAAGCCAAATGGTGCCAGCCACTGCACCCCTCATCGGTTTCATTTAATAAATCATATGGCCAATGGGACAAATATCGCTACCGGTAAAAATAGGGGATACAGAACATTCAACTTCTACATAGATGAACTTTGTAGTGGTAAGATCACCATCTCCATACAATGGGATCATAGGAAGGCCAAGAGTAAGGAAAATTCAAGCAGTCCCGTCAACGGCTCATGGAATGTTAAAATTCCCAGTCCCAGGAGGAATACTCACACTTCGAAGCAGTAAGATTATCCCACTCGAATGCACGATGGTCTCAGGACCAGAGGCACAACCTTCTGCCAGCACTCGAGTCGCGGAGGAAAAAATCAAAGTGGCACATCACCCGAAATATCCGGAGCAAACAATTGCAATAGGCTCCACTCTAACAGAGAAAGGGCGAAAGGTATTGTGCGGATTACTTAGGCGTAACCTAGACATATTCACTTGGAAACCTGCAGACATGACAGGTGTTCCGCGACATATAGCAGAGCATCGGCTGAATGTACGAGAAGGATGCCCTCCAGTAAGGGAAAAGAAAAGGAGCCAAGCACGGAAAGAAACAAGGTAATACAAGAGGAAGTTGAAAGACTTGTGGAAGCCGACATCATGAAGGAAGTTCATTAACACAGCTGGTTGTCAAATCCGATAATGGTAAAAAAGCACGACGATAGCTAGAGGATGTGTGTGGACTTTAAAGACCTGAACAAGGCATGTCCTAAGGATGGTTATCCACTCCTAGAGATAGATTGGAAGGTGGAATCCCTCTGCGGATACCCCTTCAAATGCTTCCTAAATGCGTACAAAGGATACCACCAAATAAACATGGCAAAGGAGGACGAGGAAAAAACAACATTCATCACCAGCCAGGGGATATTCTGCTATTTAAAAATGACTTTTGGTTTAAAGAATTCCGAAGCGACTTACCAACGTTTGGTAGACAAGGCATTCTAGAAGCAAATTGGCAAGAACTTGGAGGTATACGTAGATGATCTAGTAATCAAGAGCCGTACGAAATAAGAAATAATAAGGGACATCGAAGAAACATTCAAAACCCTGAGGGAAATAAACATGAAGCTAAATCCCAAGAAATGCACCTTCAGGGTAGAAGTGGGAATGTTCCTGGGATAGATGGTAAACACCAGAGGGATAAAAGTGTGTCCAGATAAGGTAGAAGCCGTCTTAAGCTTACCTTCTCTAAAGTGCTTAAAAGACGTGCAAAGGCTGAACGAAAAGTTAGTAAGCCTAAACATATTCCTGTCCAAATCAGCAGAAAAGTCACTACCATTCTTCAAAACTTTGAAGAAATGCATGAAGAAAAGTGACTTCCAATGGACTGCCGAAGCAGAAACTGCATTCAAGCAAATGAAAAAACTAATAGCAGAGCTACCCACACTAACTGCACCTATCTAAAAGGAAGAACTTATTGTGTACCTTGCGGAGGCAAGAAAAGCCGTGAGCACAATTTTAATGATCAAAAGGGAGGCTAAGCAAATGCCAATCTACTTTGTTAGCTGCACCTTACAAGGTCCGGAAATAAATTACACACTAGTGGGAAAATTGGTACTAGCTTTAGTGCATGCAAGCAAATGGCTAAAAAGATACTTCCAAGCACATCCAATCGTTGTTATCACTGACCAGCCAATCAAGCAGGTGCTATAAAAACCAGAAATTACAAGAAGGTTGCAGAAATGGAGCATAGAGCTGGGGGAGTATGACATACAATACAAGCCAAGAATATCAGTCAAAGGACAAATCTTGGTAGACTTCATATTGGAGCGGCCGAAAGATGATTCCCTAGCCGCACCCATGGAAGTTGAGGAAGAGCTTTTGGACCCATGGACACTATTCATAGAAGGATCATCCTCCATAGATGGTTTCGGAGCCGGACTAATACTTACTGACCCAGAAGGGATAGAATTTACCTACGCTTTGAGATTCAGGTTCGATGCGACTAACAATGAAGCCGAGTATGAGGCTCTGATCGCCGGTCTCAGAATCGCAGAGCAAATAGGAGTAAAAAACCTTCAAAAACATGTGGACTCCCGCCTAGTGGCTAACCAAATCAATGGGTCCTACATAGCCAAGGAACCTGGTATGATACAATACCTAGAGAAAGTAAAAACGCTTGCCAGCAGTTTCAAGAAGTTCTCAATCAAGCAAGTGCCCAGAAGTGAAAATAAGAAAGCTGACGCTCTAAGCAAGATTGCGTCCACTAGCTTTGCTCACCTAACCAAGCAGGTCCTAGTGGAAGAGCTAAAAGAAAAATCCATAAATGAAGCAGAAGTGTTAGCAATCATGGAGGAAGAAGGAAATACTTAGATGACCCCAATTTATGAATACCTCACGGAAGAAATACTCCTTGCGGAAAGCAAAAAGGCAAGAGAGATACGGCTTAAATCAAGACGGTACGCTATGATTGACGGAGTTCTGTACAAAAAATCCTTTCTTGAGCCATGGATACGGTGTGTCAGACCATTGCAAGCAAACTATGTTATAAGAGAAATCCACGAAGGATCATGCAGCATGCACGCCGGACCAAGGTCCGTAGTAGCCAAAGCTATATGAACAGGATACTACTAGCCAACCATGCATAAAGACGCAAGGAAAGTGATACAGGAATGCCAATACTGTCAAGTTCACCATCTCGTGCTAAGGAACCCGCAATAGAAGTTAACCCCTATCACATCTCCATGGCCATTTTATAAATGGGGAGTTGACATAGCCGGACCTTTCCCACAGGGTCCCGATAAGGTCAAATTCCTAATAGCAGCAATGGACTACTTCACAAAGTGGATTAAGGCAAAACCCGTCGTAACCATAAAGGAAACCATATTAAAAAGTTTGTATGGGATAACATAGTTTGCAGGTTTAGCTTACCAGGGGAAATAATACCTGACAATGGAAAGAAATTTAGAGATAAGCCATTCAAAGATTGGTGTGAAAAGCTGGATATCCGCCAGCAGTTTGCCTTCGTCAAGCATCCGTAAGCCAACGACTTGGTGGAAAGAGAAAACAAAAGTTTGGGTGAAGGAGTGAAGGCATGACTGGATAAAGGAAGCAAGGACTGGATCGAGGAAATCCCACATGTCCTATGGGCACACCGCACCATGATTAAATCAAGCAATGGGGATACTCCTTTCTCGATGACTTATGGGACAAAAGCAGTCATTCCAGCCGAAATTGGAATGCCTACCCTCCAGACCATAGAGGTAGACATGGTACCAAATGATGAAGCTTTAAAACTCAACCTGGATCTATTAGAAGAAAAAAGAGAATAAGCAGCAATCCACGAGGCAAGAAGCAAGACAAAGATGGAAAAAATACTATAACTCCAAAGTTTGTAACACAAGCTTCAAACCAGGAGACCTTGTATACCGGAACAATGATGCCAGCCATGCAGAAGACAGAGGAAAGCTAGGCCCTAAGTGGGAAGGACCGTATAAAGTAACATAAGCACTAGGCAAAGGAGCATACAAGCTCAGGGACCGCAACGGAAAACTCCTTCTGCGAACTTGGAACGTCCGCAACCTAAAAAAGTGTTATGTTCATGAAATGTAAGAACCCGACCCACACGAGTTTTGTAGCGGAGGGGGCAGTATTTGAATTTCCTCTCTTTTATGTAATGTCTTTTATGATTTTAATGAATAAAACGTGAAGCCTAGCTACCTTCACAAACTTATTTAAAACTTGTACTCTGTGTTTACTTTGCAAAGTTATTTATATATATTGGTAAGACGCGCATGCAAAGTGGTACGACCCCATAAAGACTATTATTCTGAATAAAAGGATGAGCAGCCTAACAATTAGCTCATGTACGTAAGAGGTCTTGCAAGCCCATTACCGGGGGAATAAACCACAAATATTCAACCAAGACGATCACCGTAAACGTATAACCACTGTATTAAAAGATAGCAACACAAACATTGTAATAGGACATTTAACTGTTCAAAGTTACAGCAAACTAACTGCCATACAAAAACATCACAAAAAATGTCTAAATACAGATAGTCGCATCAAAAAGGTCACACGTAATCGCGGTAGAAAAGATAGAATCTAATTTTACAAGCAGGAAGCACCACATCGATTGCAGACTCAACCGGTCGTAGGGTGCTCCGGTAAAGTCTCCAAAGCCTCTTGTTCAAATATAATCTTGGGGGAATGAGAAGCTTCAACCTGAGGTTTCACATTCAACACTTCATAATCAACCACTGATATATAGGTGGAATGGAGCTAACATTAACAGTGGTGACTGAAACGGACAAAGCAATAGTGGTGGCAGCGGTTGCTGGTACTCCCGAGGTACTAGCCTCACCAACTAAGTTCTTAGAAGATAAAGGATCCACTAGTGGACCCATTGCTTCAAAAATGGATAAACAATGAGACAAAGCACCTTCTTTAACCTTTTAAACACGGTTATGGACCATGTTTAAGGAGTTAGATAAAGATGTCTCTTCGATGACAGCATTGTCCTCCTTCCGGTGGATGGGCAGTAGAAGTTGCTTATACGTAAGCTGTAACCGACTGACCTCCAGAGTTTTAGGAGAAGGACCCTCCAAACGAAGAGAATCCATGATATAAGCAATGCTGGCATCCTTCTGCGACTCCAACTAAGTAAGGAAGTTGAAGTCCAGGTCACGGATAACAAGGATAGCGAAAACGTACCTCTCCTCTATGAAAGGATCATAGGTGACAACCTCATCAAGACCCCTTCCGGCCTTTTCGTGATCAATGCCCGCTACTAGCCCGATCTGCATGCCCTTATCATTAGCAAGACCAATAGCCATCCTCAAGGCAGCAACATACTCCAGAGATTGAAGACATTTCATAACACCAAGTCTAAAGCCACGACTAATGATCCACCTCCGGCTGGCTATGGTGGTCACGAAGCGAGGATAAAACTCCTTATCCAAGTGAACAGCCATACCCATAAGCTAGGAGTCTAGCTCCGCTACACGATCACTAAGTAGCTTGACCTGAGCATCTTGGACTGCCTTATACTATTCTTTGAAAAGTTCATAGTCTGACACCTGATCACGAAGTCCAGAGCATGTGCCCTCCAGCAAAGACACCTGATCAACAAGCCTATCACTTTTATATTCAAGAGAGGCAGCCTTAATACTCAACTCATCACAGGATAGTTGAAATTTTGACAAGTCTTAAGTCAGTTTGGTAATTTGAGCGGACAAGCTCAATATCTTTAATAACGGCCGCAGACTCAAGAGCTGCGACCTCTCCCTCAAGAGTACTTTTTTCTGACTCAAGAGCTGTGTTCCGTTCTTTCAAACTGTTCAGCTCACTAACTCGAGCGGCTTCCACAGCCTCAGCAATAGAAACCTGGCTACGGCGATGAATTACTTTCGCAGCCTCAACTTCCTTCAGGGACAACTGGGCTTTCAAACCTGCAATCTCTGCATCTTTCCCCTTCGGAGTCTACCTATGACATTTCCTTTCAAACTTCTTCCTCTCCCTAAAATTGTGTTCAGACCACAACCTAACTTCAGCACTAAGGCACGTCTGACATGCCGCCCCAACATTGAACTCAGCAAATAGTTGAGCTTAATCCATACCGTGAAGTTAAGAAGAGAACCCAGGAGGGGCAAGTTGATCAATCATGCTGCGAATGTGTCATTGTGTGGTGTATATTTTTATGATTCAAGTTTTAAATTTATATTTTGCCGACTTAACCAAAAATAACACTTTAATGGGTAGTGTACCCGGTCGGTGCTAGATTCGTGGTAAGTAGGGTGTCGAAAACTTGAAGCGAGGTTAAATCTCTTAATTTATTAATATTTTGGTTATCTAATCTAAGTCAAACCTTTGATAATCCTATGTTAGTTCTAATCCTAATTCTAACAGGTAAAGGAGGATTTTCAGTCTAAGAGACTGGCACGGGTTTGGTGGTGACTACAATCAATTCAAGACACTTTAACCCACGCAAGCAAATTAACAGAAGATAAAAGAGCAGTCAAGCCTTATGATAGAAAACTGTATTAGCCATCATTAATCCGATTAGAATTTGGTTTGTTTATTCAGTGCAATGATTACTTATCTCAAAGTGGCATATCATTCTTAGACTTAGGTGGGACTTCATCCTAAGACCTAGACACATTAATTCTGTCACAATTAAAGCATCCGCATAAAGCATCCTTATTTGCTGATTACAATCTATATTAGGGATTAAAGCAATGGTGATCTTGTTAAACCCTAGCTCATAGAGACTTTACCCACTTACTGCTTAATGGCAATTTATACTCTAGTAGTCCACTTGTCCAACTATCCAATGGAATCTGATAGAACCTAAAACATGTGATAATTCTTGGATTGTTTTTAGCTCAAGGTTGTTTAGACCTCATCTAGGACCATGATAACAAAGACAATAACATGCAGCGGAATAAGAACAAATCAAAGTTATTATTACAAGGTTTTTCTTTATAAACACTCCAAGCCCCAATATTATTTGATCAAAATAATATGGTTATATCAATGAACTGTAACAGGATCAAGTTACCTTGACCTTGAGGCTACACTACACAACAAATAGACGTCTACATCTTACCTATGCACACACATATGTTTTCTTTTTGTGTACATCCAAAACTACACGCCTATGTCTCTTTATATAATAGAGACATCAGACTTTTACAAAGGATAAGAACAAATAATATCTTCCTAACTTTTAATATTATCTTCTATATCTTCTATTTGAATAAGGAGATCTTTTAGAATCTTCAAATCTTCCATCTTTTGAAGAACTCTAGCTTTGCGTTTAAGTCCTTTTGTTTCATTACTTGTTTCTTTTGTCTCATCAAATCTATAATTCCTAACAGAATCAGAACGTTATTTGTTGAATTATCTAGGTTCACCTGCTAGTCAACTTGTTCACTAAACCAAAGGCAATATCTGATTTACTAGTTAAGCCAGAAGCATATCCTTAGCATGAATTTAGAAGGACAATATTTGTGATCTTATGATTCTAGATGTATAACACCACACATAATAAGCTGCAAATCATATCTCTGTAATCTTCTTCCCCTTTTTGTCATAATCCAATAGGGGTCTTGTGAAGATAAGCAACTTGAATCTTTACAACTACAAATCATATACTACACTACAATCAAAAAAAAACCAGCCTTTCAAGTCCTCAAATTACCCTCCATGACGCATAATAAGAATAATGAATTCAAGACAGTAGAAATTTAAACTAGCAAGAGTAATAAACAACTAGCAGTAGTAACGAAACCTTTCACCTCAAGTGATGCATGAACATAACCTGATGGTTAAACACTTTGTCAATAAGCTTCCCATGAAACCTATATGTTAACCATTTCTTGAATCTTCAATTCTGTAGGCTCTATGTAATGATTACTTAATGAAGAAAATGAAGTATAACGAACTTGATGCTGAAGTAGAATAACCTAAATTTGTGTCTTATATCTTGTACTATCCACGTGACTGTGAACTTATAAATAAATCTGTGAAATATAAGTAGATCACAATCTCTTGACAAAAATCCTCATCTTCTATGAGACACATAACCAAAGTGATAGTAAATGTGCGCATTGAGCACCATAACAAAAATCACACACTTTTGCTAGATTTTGACAAGTCTTCATCACAACATTATAAGCACGAACAAGTTATCTTTAAACATTGTAAGCCGTTTAAGATATGATAAAACATAAACCTATGAAACTCCACTTCAACTTTAAATAGGCAATAAACAATCTTCTTCGTAATCACATCTTCAATAAATATGAGCCTTTAAACTTTTAAGAACATTAAAAATCATAACCTATTCCAAACAGTAGAAACCAAAACCAAAAACTTCCTTCCTGTGTGTGTTGTCTGATATCTTCAAACCAACCGATAACAAAAACCATGAACTGTCCGATATCAGTTAACGCTAGCAGTATAAACTTTTAAAGGAAACAGTACTAAAAATTTAACTAGCAGTATAAACTTTCCATTGGCAGTAGTAATAATGTCGAACAGCAGTAACATACCAATAATGCTTCCTTTTGAGATTCGAACCAGTTACTTTTGAACAAATAGTTACATAATCTAAACTTTCTGCTTCTTACAAAAACCGAATCTAAAAACCTTCATATCATATTAAAGATACACCAGCAGCATGTTTTGTTTATATCGTATTCCATATGAGAATGAACCCATGCTAACTGATGTAAAGGTATCCAAATCCATTCGCAACCAGAAACCACATATCTCATCAACAAGATCATTTACTTTATCCATACTACCTTTTTCACAAAGTAAACTTACTGCTTTTAATGCCTTAGCAATAGTAATAATGAATCAAGCTGAATTAACAATAAACTAGCAGCATTAATCTTGGCATCGCAAATATATACTCACAACCACAAGGCAAGCAGCATTAATAATCAAACTGGCAGCACTAACACGTTATGGCAGCACTAAGTATGTGCTTGGTAGCACTAACAAGCCTTTGACACTACTAACAAACACGAGTAACAACATTAACCTCTATATAAAGTAACACTAATATAACGAGCATTATTAACATTAACATTGACAGTATTAACACTTAACTGGCAGTTGTAAGTTTCTTTGTAGTAGTATTAAGTGTAACATGTGTTTGTTCCCAAGTGTATTCGTCTCCAAGCAGTATAAAATTTTCTTTTAACATCATTGGCAGCAGAAACATGTAACTTTATAAACTGTTTGCCATACGATCGAACCAAGCGCTTTATACTAGAAACCCTATATCATAGTGTTTCGTTCAGCTTTTAACTAATCAAGACCATAATCGTTTAACAGGTTTCTATAGGGTTTTCTTCTATCATCTTTAAAAAGAACCTTCATTTTCAGCGATACCCTAACAAGATTTAACCAATAAACCCTTGAAGTATGAAACCTTGAGTCTCCTTCTTAGGGTTAAAGTCTGTCGTTATACGCATGCAATCAACCACCAAGCCAACAGTTTATAAAACTACATGCCTTGGATAGAGAAACATTAAATAACAGACCACGTTAAACCCTAAGTATTAGCGTTTAAACCTTGATGTTGACAACCTGTTGCTTCTTCTTGATTCATCACTCCTGATAGGGTTTTGTTTAGCAAAGATGTACGATCATCAGATTAGGGTTTGTTGATTAATAAAAACACCAAGAACGTGTAACCTTTATCATGAAGAACCGAAGACTTCACTTTCTGTTTTTACCGATTTAGGGTTTGTAATAAACCCTAGTTTCACCAAATTTGAATAGTTCTAAAAAAAACAGAAAATCAAAACCCTTTTCTTTCTTTAGAACGATTGTAAAAGCAAGGTTATTTGGCTACCCATCGAACATAAGAAATCCTTTGACGACTTTGCTTTCTGCTTTAACCAAATTAGGGTTTCTTTAAAACCCTAACTTTACCGAATTCAACAAGTAAACAAAACAGAAAATTCGTACCTTCTTTTCTTCATAAATTCGACAACAAAACACCTTGTAGATGCTAGATCAAGAGCCACGAGGCTCTAATACCACCTGATAGAACCTAAAACACGTGATAGTTCTTGGATCGTTTATAGCTCGAGGTTGTTTAGACCTCATCTAGGATCATGATAAAAAAGACAATAACATGCAGCGGAATAAGAACAAATCAAAGTTATTATAACAAGGTTTTTCTTTATAAACACTCCAAGCCCCAATATTATTTGATCAGAATAATATGGTTACATCAATGAACTGTAACAGGATCAAGTTACCTTGACCTTGAGGCTACACCACACAACAAATAGACGTCTACATCTTACCTATGCACACACACACGTTTTCTTTTTGTGTACATCTAAAACTACACGCCTATGTCTCTTTATATAATAGAGACATCAGACTTTTACAAAGGATAAGAACAAATAATATCTTCCTAACTTTTAATATTATCTTCTATATCTTCTATTTGAATAAGGAGATCTTTTAGAATCTTCAAATCTTCCATATTTTGAAGAAGTCTAGCTTTGCGTTTAAGTCCTTTTGTTTCATTACTTGTTTCTTTTGTCTCATCAAATCTATAATTCCCAACAGAATCAGAATGTTATTTGTTGAATTATCTAGGTTCACCTGCTAGTCAACTTGTTCACTAAACCAAAGGCAATATCTGATTTACTAGTTAAGCCAGAAGCATATCCTTAGCATGAATTTAGAAGGACAATATTTGTGATCCTATGATTCTAGATGTATAAATCACTATATGGAGAGCTATCCCGACATCTAGATTACTTGGTCCGTATCACTAGATCCAGTTGAATGATAGGTCGCATACAAAAGCACGTAAACAAGTATAAATTGATAAACATAAACAAGCATACAACGATAAATTAAGAAATCGAGATATAAACAAAACTAAACATTCAGATCTTCATAATAATGGCTAATACCCGAAGGTATTAGCCTTCAAACATCATAATTAGTACAAGAGTAATGGCTTAGCCAAGGTAAACTAACCGAGTTAATGAATGATACCAACAACTGAACGATTACAAAAGTATAAGAAATTACACATTGTCTCCTATGGATTGGAATGCGTTGCAAGACCTCTTCTACTCTTTTTCTCCTCTAAAAATCAACTTTTGTGGTTTAGGTATCGAGAATATGATTAGCACACTTAAAACTCGTTTTTAAGTTTTGTATTTATAGGGTCTGAAGTCGGTGTCGATACGGCGTATCCAATGTATTAGATACGGCGTATTGGGGTTTCTTGGAGTAGGGACCACGTTTGATATCTTCTAGAATATTCACCATTGATATCTCCAATATGACGTATTGGTCTTCTGGATACGGCGTATTGATCATGTGGTCTTTTGTGGTCTTTGGTGAGTGTAGGCACGAATACACCGTTTCTTCTTTGATGGATACGGCGTATTGATTGTCAGAATAGTAATCTTCAAAATATCTTCGTTTAAGCTCCAGAATGCGCGCCTTTTGGTCAAGTTTCACCAAGTACTCCGTAACTACTGCAATTCTCAAATACAAACGATTAAGTAACAATTCTTTGCAATAATTATACAAAATAGGTTAATTACATAGGATAAATGATGCTATAAATAGACGTTATTTGATGTCATCAATAGCTAAAAGTTTGACAAGTCTTGAGTCAGTTTGGTAATTTGAGCGTTAAAGGATGCAAGTTCAGTATCTTTAATAACGACCACAGACTCAAGAGCCGCGACCTCTCCCTCAAGAGTACTTTTTTCTGCCTCAAGAGCCGTGTTCCGTTCTTTCAAACTGTCCAGCTCACTAACTCGAGTGGCTTCCGCAACCTTAGCAACAGAAAACTGGTTACAGAGACGAATTGCTTCCGCAGCCTCAGCTTCCTTCAGGGACAACTGGGCTTTCAAACTTGCAATCTCAACATCTTTCTCCTTCAACAAATTGGTCTGCCTATGACATTTCCTTTAAAACTTCTTCCTCTCCCTAAAATTGTGTTCAGACCACAACCTAACTTTAACACTAAGGCACGTCTGGTGTGCCACCCCAACATTGAACTCAGCAAATAGTTGATCGTAATCCATACCGCGAAGTTGGGAAAAGAACCTAGGAGGGGCAAGCTGATCAATCATGCTGTGACATATCTTAGGATCATCAAGAGCGGAATTATTAATCATGTTCCATTTAGGAACATATATCTGCTGAAGAGACTCGGAGTCCATCTCTTAAGAAACATAAAAATTGTTAGCAGAAATCTCTGTACCGCGATGGTCAGAAGGACCAGCAGTATCCGGTTTGGCCGCCCTTGGAGAAGCAAAATCCGCAAAAAGGCTCTGAATAGCCGGCTCAGTACCCGCCCTAAGAACATGAGCAGAAGAGGTGCCAAAAACAACGGTGGTAGCAATAGCCACAATCATTACCGGAGGTGGCGGAATGGGAGACCTGGCAATAGAAGTGACCTCAGTATCTGCAACATTTGTACTAGAATGATGAGAAGAGTATGAGGAAATTACAAACCTCTCAGCTGGGTGCTGAGTCCAAAATTAGGCTCGGAAACAGAATCAATATGCCCACCGCCCTCACGCTCCGGTGTAAGGGTCACAGAAGAAGTAACAAAAGGCGCAGTTGCCGCTACCGTAGCACTAATTTCCATGGCCAAAGTGATACGTTCAAGTAAACTCTAAAGCGCGGCAAGGGATTTCCCAGCGGTACTAGCACCGGCATCACCAGAGGTGCCGTGGTCTTCTCTTAATTTTTTAGGAGAAAGGTTAGAACCACTAGCACCACCAGAAGCTTTCCTTTTCTTTCTTGTTCCTTTAGGCTTATCAGCAGCAGCAACCTGAAACTCTTTATCCAAAACAATAGTCGCCTTTTCATCTTGACTAGCACGATCAGCTTAACTGGAATGACTTTCCTGAGCAGCACCACCGCCTCCCTCATTAAGGCTCTCAAGGCTCTCAGTATTCTCATTCTGATCACCATGATCATCTTTATTAGCAAGAGGAATGACACGACCCTGAGTAGAGTCCAGTAAAGGAACCTGTCCTTCTTCAATTTGCCTTTCACCAATCCGTACTTTGGTTGGATCCGCATGACGAATGAAAGCAAATAGATCAATCTCTGCATAAATAAACAACAAAAAGCAATTAGATACAGTAGTAGAAGACAAATGAAGTTACGCAAATAAAGAACACCCACCCTCTCTGGTAGCAGTCAAGAAGGTAGGGTAAACATTATCATCCAAGTCATAATAATGACTTATACCAACAAGGCATAAGAAAGGTTTCGGAAACTTTCAGAACAGAGCTTGATGAGTGGCCAGGAAGTCACACGCTTCCGCACTAAACTCAGCCGCGGTGGGAGAAGGGTCCCTTGTCAGTGTTTTCTTAGTATGCTACGGAATGGAAAGCAGGAAATCAAAGAAATAAACACAAAAGATGCTATCATTCTAGTGTTTCAATAAATCTAGAGGTTTAGTGTAACAAACATGGACAATATCAGAACGTTTGCTAAAAGACATCCAACCTGTGTTTTTAGAGTTTACATAAAATCTACGAAATAATCCAACGGTTGGCTCATAACCGTGAACACGACATACAATCTCAAAGTAAGAGACCTTAGCGGCAGCAATAACGGAAAGCTACAACAGATTAATATGGACGTATGTGAGCATATCTACAAGAAACTGAGAAAGGGGTATCCAGAAGTTGGCAAAATCAAAGAACCTAGTATAAACACCAATTTTACCAGCAAGACTATTGCGTATACTTTGATTAGGACCAGGTAACTCAGGGTGAACAGTATCAGGAATATGATACTTTTAACAAAATGCATCTAAAGCCGTTTGGGTTAAAGAAGACATGACATCGTTAATCGAACCCTTAAAGAAACAACTTGCGTGGAAAAGTAGGTGGAAAGCATGAAAATAGCGAAAATGGCGAAAGTAGTAAAAGAGAGGAAAAGGAAACAGTGAAGACCAAGGGGGTATTTATACCCTTGGTATATTTAATTCGAACCCTTGTAAGATGTGCACACGTGTATCCCACTAAACAAATGAAGGGATAGGATTAAAAGTAAAGAAAACGTGATGATAGAAGTTCAACTGACCATAAGTCGTGTCAGTCAGAAAATGAAGGGTCGAGGGAAAGACGCGTACCTAAAACCTACCTAACTGGCCAAGGAAAAGTCACAGAGAAACCAACAGTCACGAAAGAAGGAAGAGGTGCGGTACTAAAAGACCAAAGTCTAGTAATATTTACCGCACGCAGCACAACACTGCACGCAATAAAAATACTAGACTAGGGGGACTTGATGACGTAATAATAGTAACATACACCCTTTGGCCTGGGCCGTACACAGGCCGAAACTAAGCCCAGAACCACACTGGCGACGGCCCGGATGCAACAAGACGGACGCGGATCGGTCACAGGCCGCTCTCGCAGATCACCTATAGATCAACTAACATCCGTGGAAGGTAATCCGCGTCCGCAGTCATGATAATCACAGACCTTTGCCCGATAAGGGTCCCACTCTGTCCATTACGATAATAGGAGAAATACTAGGAAACCCTAGTACTAGACTCGCCTATAAAAAGAATCCTCTAACACTCTAAATGGTATGATTTTCTCACTCTTCCCAATACATACACATACCTCTGACAACATGCTTTCTTACTCTTACGCCGGAGTATAATCGTGGGGTCCGTCCCTACAATAAGGCTAACGATTTACCTTTACTTGTGCAGGAAATCATCCAAATTACTTTGTTTAGTACAAGATCTAGCCCGTAAATAGCTTGAAAATCCAGCCCGATAAGCAATCAAAGTCCATCTCTCACCCCATCACACATTTTGTACCAACAAAAGCATTTATCTAACTTAAAATATATATTTGTTGACATATTATAGATAACAAATACGATACAAATGTACTCCTTATAATCTTACAACCTAGTGTATTAAAATTTTAAAGCTAAAAGTGACACTTTAAAAAGTCGAGCTAAAGAGACAACGATATGGCTAATTGGTTAGAACTGGTCAAAAGTAACTTAAGGTGTGCTTTTAATGAACACATATTGTTATAGTGTTTAAGACACCAACTATTTATACACAAAATGTTTTGGGCTGAGCGGATCCAACTCGTCTTGACCTGTATCAAAAATAACCATTTTGACCCATCACCAACCTACCCGCCCCACCTGTAAAAGTGATTTTTTAAGGCAACTATACCTATTGCAAATCCAATCTTTGGTTTTCCAATGCATTAGCCAAGTTACATAGAGTTACAACAGGAAATGCTTATTAGGCAAGCATTGTGACCATCATCCTGACTTCTCCTGAAGGCCTGACTCCTGAATTGAAGCTTACATTTGCATCAGCAATATCAACTGGCAAATTTACTCTTCTGCCCATGTCAATACACACATATGTTAAAAAAGAGGATTATTCATCTGGTCTCAGTAAATTAAATTCTCTTGAAAATAAGGGGAGTTATGACCTATGTCTTTATGAGTGGGTTGATTTGGGCTAGGAATCATTGTTTTTTGCAATAGATATTACTGAACCTCTGGTCAAATGGTTATTTGAGTCAATGAAGGGGTATAAGCATTCCTAGAACTCGTATATACCTGTAAAATCTGATCTATGTACTCGCGTGCCCCGTGAATGAACTTTGTACCACCTCAAGGAAAACTAAATTTATCCTTGTCTACCGTGATCCAATTCTGAGCACCCTTATATTCAGCAAAGTTTGCATGTGAAACATTATTGTACCAATCATGTATTCGAATGAAAAACAAACATAAATCATAAAAAGGGACCCAAAAAGCACATTTGATTTGTAAGGAAGTGTTTGGGTTAGCTGTCATTAACAGACCACAATCCTAAAATCTATTTCATTTACTCTTATGAAGCATATTTATATCACATAGTTAACTAACATATATCACATGAGCTTATAAGTGTAACTTTTGGAAAACTAGCAAGGAGGGTTGAATAGTTTTAGCGTTTTATATTTGCTTTTCAAAAGTTAGTCTTAAATTTATGTGAAGTTGACGATATTGATGTTTGTATGATATAAGAAGTAAGTATGAAATGCAAGTAAATTAAATAGAGAGTAAGAAAGATAAAACCGAGACACAAGCGTTTATAGTGGTTCGGCTACAAGGACACCTTCCTTGCCCTACTCCACACCCCGAGTCACCTACTCGAGAGTTCGTAAACACTAGTCACCAATCTCTTTTATCTGGCGGAGAAGCCTCACAACGTTGCTTACACCTTTTTAACGGTACAAAGCTAAATACCGGATTCTAACAAAGGTATAATCAATCCAATGCAATCTCACTTCTTTTACAAGGATGATGAATGATACTACAACTACTAAATGATGTACAAGATACAGAAAAGTAATCTTGACAATGCGATGGAGATGCGAAACAAGATTGCTTGAACTTGATCGTCTCTTATGCTTTTTTGGCAATTTCTTCTATAAAGAGAATTACCTATAAATGATGTATAAGACTAACTAGAACTGAAAAATGAGAGAATGATCATATTGTTAGAGAGATTAGAATTAGAATTAGTGAGTAAAACATAAAAAATGGCTTGGTATTTATAGGCATATTCTGGTACTGTAGCACGGTTCAGCCGGTTCCATCTGCAGGATTGAACTGGCCGTTATAAGCCTATGGAACCGGCTGCCCTGTAGCCCGGTTCTACCAGTTTTGGGAACCAGCCAGTGTAATATCATGGAACCGGTAATCTGACACTTGTCATGTAGCACGGTTCTACCGGTTTTGGGAACTGGTCAGTGTGATGTTATGGAACTGGCTTTCTAATACACAATCTGAATTTTAGATTGCCAAACCTTAAAATATATTGTGTGATCTTGGTAGATTTCCAAAAGATATGGTAAGGTAGTTATGTCACTAATATTTGTAATAAAAGAGAAAGTATAAGTTATATAAAAATGTGTACTACATTAATTTTCACTTGTAACAATTTTTTGGATTTGTTATCGACAAAACACGAGGAAATCATAGGATAGAAATAAACATTTTTACCGGTTTATTTGTATTAACAATCTCCCCCTTTTTTTGATGAAAAAACATAAAATTGTTGGAAGTAAAATTTAGAGTTTAAAGTTTTAAAAGGAAAGGTATTTTTACTTCCTTTCTCCCCCTTTTTATCGAAACAAAAAGATATATGAGTGAGTCAAGTGCAATGTGAGTTGATCCGAAGCAAATCGAATACAATAATGAGAGTTGATTCAAAGAGATCAAGATGCAAAGCTCCCCCTTGACAGAGGCATCCTCTTAAAGGGAGGGAATCATCCAAAGAGATGTAATGCTACAAAAAGAATATGTTAGCTAATATGGTTTAAGCTCCCCTTGCTTTGAGAGTACCTACAAGACAAAAGGTTAGAAGCAAAAAGTAAAACTGCTACTGTAGAACTGGCTAGGACAGTTCCTTTTGAGTAATGGAACCGTCCTTGTTGGACGAGAGAACCGGCCCCTGTACACAAAGTCAGGATTTTGACTTTTTGAAAATGGTTAGTATAATCATGATCAGGATATTTTACAGTAAGTAATCAAGCATGACATAATAATTCCGTAGAGCATTTATTCCTTGTAATAAAACATATCGACCATTTTTGAGACATTCGGTCTAATACAAAAATGGGAAAAAACTAAGAACAAGGACAAGCTCCAATATCGAATGTTGGGAATTATGCATTCCTGACTTAGTACCGTTAGTTATATTACTTAGTACCGCTAGTTGTAATTTGTACTGACAGTACAAAATAGTTAGTACTGATCAGATAGTTAGTACCGTTAGTATAAAGTAGTTAGTACCGTTTATGAGATATGCATGAGATATCTTAGGAAAAGATATGCATGATCTTTATACGCGTTTTGTAAAGCCCATTAGGGTTTCCTTAGTCTATAAAAGGAACCCTAGGCATAGTTAGTAGATATAGTTCTACACAGATCATAGAGATCGAATAGTAATCATAGCTTGTGATCTGTAACCTAGGCAGATTCAAGGTTTAATATAAAAGTTCTTTTGTGATATTCAATATTGTTCTTCTTAGCATTATTGATTAGATTCCGCGTAATCAATAGTGTTTACTCAGTGTTTCATTATTGTTGCTTTAGAATTATCTAAAGGAGCAAACTCTTTGCAAGCTAAAGGTTTTAGATCTATTCAAAAAGGGATCCAACAAGTGGTATGAGAGCAAACATTAATAGAGAAAAAGTTATCATTAAGGATTGGAACTCAGATGATGAGGATGATGTGTCTGAAGTTATTCCTGAAACTCAAAATGTTAAAACTCAAGTTGATAAAATTGGTCAAATTTATAAGAAAGAAGGAATTAGATTTAAGAAAATAAAATCTTGCTTTGTCTGTAAGAGCACTGACCATTTAATCAGAGATTATGATTTTCATGAGAAAAGAATGGCTAAACAAGTTGAATTGAACAAACTAAAGGGTAAGGGTACTGGTCAAGGGGAGAAAAGACCAGTATGGAACAATGTGCAAAGATTAAATCACCAAAACAACTTTATTCCAAAAGTTGTACTAACTAAAACTAGCAGGTTTCGAGTTAATGCTGCTAGACAAAATCTTTCTAGTCAAGCAACAACAACTAGTACTGCTAGGAAAGTTAATACTGCTAGACCCATTGTGAATGAAATCAGACCAAGAAATAACTTTTTAAAGTCTCATTCACCTAATAGAAGGCCATTTAATAGACCAACAGCATCAAAAGCTAATCCTGTTAAGGTAAATGGTGTTAATACTGCTAAGGGAAA